>CAHIKZ030002722.1:2210000-2212500 GCA_903632075.3 Acanthosepion pharaonis | reverse complement strand
TTTCTTTCTACTTCCGTCCCATTTTCTTTCTCTCTGTCTCCTTCCTTCATTCCTTCTTTTCTTTCTTTTTTCTTGCTTCCTCTTTTTCTTTCTTTCTTTCTTTCTTTCTTTCTTTCTTTCTCCTTCCTTCCGCTTTTCTTTATTTATTTATTTCTTTTTCTTGTTTCCTCTTCTTTCTTTTTTCTTTCTTTCTTTCTTTCTTTCTTTCTTTCTTTCTTTCTTTCTTTCTTCCTTCCTTCCTCTTTTCTTTCTGACTTTCTTTCTTTCCCCTTCCTTCCTCCCTTCCTTCCTTCCGTCTTCATTTCTTTCTTTCTTTCTTTCTTTCTTTCTCCTTCCGTCCCATTTTCTTTCTCTCTGTCTCCTTCCTTCCTTCTTTCTTTTCTTTCTTTTTTCTTGCTTCCTCTTTTTCTTTTTTCTTTCTTTCTTTCTTTCTTTCTTTCTTTCTTTCTTTCTGTTGCCTTACTTCCTCTTTTCTTTCTTTCTTTCTTTCTTTCTTTTTGTTTCCTTGCTTCCACTTTTCTTTCTTTCTTTCAAAATATCACATTCATTTTTTTCTCCACAGTTCAGTTCCTTCTCCTCCACCCTTACTTCATTCACTCAACAGCTCACTCACTCACTCACTCACTCACTCACTCACTCCCTCACTCACTCACTCACTCTTCATCTCTCTCTTTTCCTCCTCTCCCTTTCTTTCCCCCCAGTCCTTCCATGTCAGCGAATGTGAGCACGCAATGCTTCTTTCTTCCGTGT
The DNA here is from genome assembly GCA_903632075.3 of Acanthosepion pharaonis. Taxonomy (NCBI): domain Eukaryota; kingdom Metazoa; phylum Mollusca; class Cephalopoda; order Sepiida; family Sepiidae; genus Acanthosepion; species Acanthosepion pharaonis. The sequence continues at coordinate 2,211,750 of CAHIKZ030002722.1, read as the reverse complement.
AAATGCGTAGGTGGGAATTGCCTACGCACCTATTATCTGGATTGTCTTTTGACAAAGGCATCAAATCAACCAACGACATTTGTTTCACAGATGTCGACATACGTGAAATTAGCCAACAGAAAAGAAGAAAAAAGAATGCAAATCCAAGTGGACAATACTAATTTAAACAATATGCGTGACCATGCAGAGTCACATTGTAGACATACAATCAATTTATGAACAAATTTGCTCACACAAATAACAATTCATTTACCAATTCCCAGTCTTCACCACACGCACAAACCTAAGTGTTTACAAAGCCTGACTTAGTCTGGTGCAAGGTCAGTAGTCACTTATAAGATCTTAGGTACCTAAGCGGTCACATATCTAAGTTCTGATCAGTTTGGACGCAGCCTAAATTCGTTGATCCAACGAGAACTGGTGCCCTCACTCAACGTGATTGAACTGTAAACAAGAATTTGTGCATGCACACATGTACACGCACAGACCGGGATAACCCTAGTCAAGGAGGCCAATGAGTGTAACAGCTTATTACTTTGGCGGCAAGAGAAATAATATCAGTTAATTTAACCAGTGTCTGCCTTTCTCCACTAGACCCTCCACCTTTTTATTATATACAAGACAATATGCAAGCAAATGCAGAGACACACACACATATATATATATATATATATATATATATATATATATATATATATATATATATATAAGAGACCGAGACCGAGACCGAGACCGAGACAAGACCGAACAAGCCTTAAAAATTAAAATCCATGACGGTTATAATTTCCCTTAATTTTTTAAAAGATATTATGTTTGAAATTTTTCTTTTTCTTTCTCTCCTATTGTTTTTATTTAAAAAAAATTCCTTTTCTTCTTTCCCTTTTTTTTTTTTTGTATCTGTCTGGATATATTCATTCCATTTCTAAAAAAAACTTTCCGTCTGAAGAAATGAATATAAAAATATCCATGAAATAAATTATAACCGAGATGGATTTTTAAGGGTTTCTTGATTTTTTATTTTATTGCTCTGTAACTTACATTGAGTTCTCTTTGGATTAATGTCCGCCTTGGAATTATCCCTACAAATTACAAATTGATATTATATATATATATATATATATATATATATATATATATATATATATAAAGAACAGTAAAATATGTAATCCGATGTTCTTATTGATATTTTTATTTTTTTTTACATAATAGTGCTCAATGTAAATTTACAGAGTATTAATATTATAAATTAACTGATTTAAAATATGGTTTTTCCACTACACATTAATAACTATGTTTCAAAAACGGAAGCTAAAAACTTTAAATTTAATTTTGTAATTAAATTAAAAACATTAGTTCCATTTCATCCTCAAGCAATATATATATATATATATATATATAAAAAAGTTTTGTCAATTGATATTACCTTCAACGTCCAGCCTCCAGAGTTTCGTAGACGGACCCGCCCTTCCACTCGTCAAGGGCTATCAGCAATTGACTGCTTATACTTTTCTTTTCTTTTTAATATGCACTTATCATTGGTGCAAGTTTGTCTTCTCTTTTTTCAAAGTGTATGTGTGCGTGTGCGCGTTCACAGGCGTGTGCCCATGCGCCAGTTTACGCAGATGTATGTACGTGTAAAATGCCATTATTATTTGGCCGTTTCGTCACTTTTTTATTGTTCTTCCCCCCACTTTACACTCACTTCTTAAACTTTTCTTTCTTTTTCCTCTTTTCTTTCTATTGTTGCTAT
>CAHIKZ030002722.1:2175000-2205000 GCA_903632075.3 Acanthosepion pharaonis | reverse complement strand
ACACAGGGGCCTCGACTGAAATTTGAACTCGGCTCGCTGATCACACTTTCAGCGCCGATAATCGTTACGCACACATCACTGTTTAAAATGACGCTTCAAAATGGCCAGAATTTCAATGTTTCTACTAACCATTATAGCACCGAAAGGCTAACGAACGATGTACGCGAAACAGACCTGAAGCAACAAAACAGCTAATAAATGAGAGAGAGAAAAAAATGACACAAATATGGAAGTTGAGGAAATTAAAACAGTCATCATTAGGGGATGAACAAAAGCAGAGCAAAACAACGTGGAAGAAAGAGAAAAATGGACAGAATATATGATAGAAAAACGAGAAAAAAACATTATCAGAAGAGCAGAACAAGTAATTAAAGAAAAAAAAACATTATCAGAAGAGCAGATCAAGTAAATAAATAAATAAAAAACATTATCAGAAGAGCAGATCAGGTAATTAAAGAAATAGTAAAAAATATTGACTTCAGTTTAGGAACCCTAAATGAGATAATATACTCTGCTGCAATAGTCATAACATGAATCCAAAATTAGGAAAACAAATGATATACCAAGAAATAAAAATAAATCCCCATTATGTAAAGGAGAAATAAAGATCGTCTGAAATTCTGTTGGTAGAACTCGCAGTATTTGATGAAGTATCATAGGCGTGGCCAAACCGCGGCTCGCGAACCATATGCGGCTCTTTGACCTTTAATATGCGGCACGTCGAAATGTGCTGGCTAAGCTCCTTTTTTTGTTCATTATAGTTAATATAAAAGGTAAATAAAAAAACATGTTAAGCTTTATAATTATTTACTGGGTATGAATTATGCAAAATCCTGATCGCCGACGTAGCTGAAGAAATACGGCACATAGAAGGCAATGATGAATAAAATTGAAAAGCAGAAGATCAAACGTGAATATAATATATAAGAAGAAGCAAATTACATAGCAGCTGTAATATCGATCTTAATACGGTGTATTCAAATAAAATCACAAAGAAAATATGAGAAAAGGAATAAGTTTTAGAAACAAAATACTTTCAAAAGGAATATCTCTATAGAGAGATGGTGAGGTCAACGAAGGCTATACAAAAAAAAAAGATAAAATGAAGGAATGAGAGACTTATAGAATCCGATACAGGATGCTAGAAGAAAAGTCGGTTCTTTCTATCGCTCCAGAAAATCCTTAAATCCAGCTGCTTTAGAAGAGTTAAATCCGACCAAGAATGCAACATGAAAATAATTATCAGATTGAAAGAATCAAGAACACGGAACAAAAGTATAAATGAACATTGATGAATTGATTTTAGAAATGGGAGAATTCAACAAAATGGAATTACCCAGCAATAGATAAGATACCTAACTCCTGATTTTATTTTATTTTATTTTTTTTTTTTTTTATTTATTTATTTATTTTTTTTTTTTTTGTGGCGGTAATCATTTCACCCCAAGCATTGCAATAAAGCCACTATGACGCAAAAGTTTACTAAGTGCTAAAAATATTAGAAATACTCTATTAAGGAGATAGAACAATAAAAAGGACAGAAAATAACGATTGGCATTCCATTTAAATTTTTGAAGATCAAAGTTGACTGGGAAGTAAGAAGTCGGAAGAGAATTCCACAAGCGCGAGAGAAGAAAATGCTAGCACAGAACTTGCGGTTACATCTAGCCATTTCAACTGTAATATGATGAGACCGTGCCGCCAATCGAGTACTGCGCTTAAATTCATAAAGTCTAGGTACCATAGGGCAAAGTTAATGATAACAATTACGATGAAAAGAATTTTATAGAAAAAGGCACAGGGAAGCTACGTTACAGTGATAGGAAATTGACTCAGGCCAAGATGTCCTGTTAGAACCAATAACAGTCCAGATTGTTCTTTGGATTTCATTATGTTAAATGTGTTTCCATCTATGCGCAAACCATTATTAGATCATGTTTAATCATTTCAACCCCAGCAAGCGATAAAGCCACTTTGGCATAAGTGGTTACTGATAATGAAATTCGATAGAGTGAAAGAAACTGAGAAAACAGTACTGAGGAGAAGGGATAATAAAAATTGAAGGAAACAAAAGATGACGATTGACATTGCACTTAGTTTTTGGTAGATTCTAGTTGATAGGAAAGCAAGAAACTGAAAGAAAATTCCAGAAGCAAGAAGTGCGAGAGAAGAAAATAGTAGAATAGAACTTACGGTTAGATCTAGCAATTTCAACAGTAAAACGATGAGACTCAAATGTCAGTCTATTAGTAGTAAGCCATTCGTAAAGTCGCTGTCATCTAAGTGGAAAGCTCATAAGAATAATTGATATGAAAATATTTGTAGAAAAGCCACAGGGAAGCCAGGTTACAACGGTGAAGTTATTAAAACAGAGACGCCAAATCGGGACAAATTTCCAAATTCTAAAGCTATCAATAAAACAGAGCAAAACAAAATGGCGAACCCACCCAAGTCATCAAATGTTCAATCCCAGAATCCTCATCTTCAATGTCGCTTCTCATTTTCAAGTTTGTCCATCTAATCAGGTTCATTTTTGTTTTTTCAGCACCCAATTTTATGCTTTATGCAGAACGTACTTTAATTACGGTTCAAGGGCCAAATACGTTTTGAATTCAGCGTTAGCCTTCTCCGATACTGGTTGTTAACTACGGCTAGAGAATCCAGTCTGATATTTAACCCATAGCTTGGAGAGAATAAATGGATTCATACCTTTCACAAGGGTATTTGTGCGAAAGCGAATATAACGATCTCGACCAGAATTCGAACTCGGCCCGCCGATTTATCGCTCCGAGCTTCTCGCCGTTACACCACCAGCACATTGATGACGCTACCAACTCCCGACATTACCGATCAATCAGAAGTTAAATTACAACAATCAAGACACTTACGTTGACGTTAAGTGAAAGAATGTATCAATTCCTTGAAATGAATGACATTATCCTTGAACAAGGAAACGAAAGCAAAGATCAATTGACCAAAGATCAAAAATGCCGTTCAAGAATAATATGAGCAATTTTGGCGTAAACTATAAAAATAAACTTTTGATAGTGTATCGCATGACTGGATAATGACGTCACTAAAATGAATGAAAATATTGGCCTTTCTGAAGAAGCTCTCCTCTCCAGGAAATAGGGTTTTTTTCTATTTTTTTTCTGTTTAAATATTTTTTTTAAATATTTGAATATTAAATATCAATTGCTAAGTCGGCTGTTAGGAAAGTTGGTTCACTGTGTCATGCTAGACAATTTTTATCGTCAAATTCTATCATACATGTTTATAAGCTTATCATTAGTCTTTGCACTGAATACTGCTACCACATCTGGTTTGGTGCTCCTGCTATATATTTAGAGATTCTTGATGAAATCCAAAGAAGAATCTGTAATGTTATTAGTCTTGTCCTGGCATCTCGGCTTCAGTCACTTTCTGACTGCCGTAACGTAATCGTTCTGGTGAACTTTTCTCTAAACCATCTGCTATATTTATGAGAAGGCATATTTTGTTTATAGTTCATTATTATTATTATTATTATTATTATTATTATTATTAAACACTTAGAGAAGAGAGAGATTTACGAAAAGACAGTGTTTGACAATGTCCAATATATTTTGACAGTATGTCTACCTTCTTGAAGTTATGTTTAAAAAATTCTATACAAGTATAAAAATATTTTTAAAAATATACAAACAATTATAAGTCTTTGTACAAACGTTGCTTGTTTTGAGAAAACGGCTCTACTGGTAATCAACGCCCCAAAATGAATGAAACGCTGTCAGCGTGAATGGCATGCAACGGAAATGTGCATAATATGATGGTGATAGAACTCATATTGGAATTTTACGTTAGTTGATTAGTTACTAAGAGGAATTCATCAAACAGTTTAGTACAAATCTTATGGAACTCTCCTGTCATTATGGTCCTTCTCCCTGGCCGGGAAGTTAGTAATTTAATATGTAACTATTTTCATGCGTTTTAACGGTCGCAATGTCTGTAGATTCTTAATATTTATCAGTATGTTCACCTGAGGATGTTTGTCGAAATTAGTCGTTTGTTAAAAAAAAAAAAAGACTGTAATACAATTTGTAAACATTACTTGAAGAGTAACACTATTTCGACAGTCTGACTGTCGAAATATTGTTGACAATTTCCAAACACTGTTGTTGTTTTTTATTCTTTTCTTAAATCGCGCTCTTCTCTAAGTGTTGAAAAATATTGGAAGGGTTACGTCAATCATTTATTATTATTATTATTATTATTATTATTATTATTATTAAGGGTCATTCTTTGTTCAGTCGATGTACTGGAACTTTTCAGCAAATCCGGCATCATTCCAAGAGATACGAAGCCTCCTCTGTTCTTCAGTGCTTTTTCAATATCTTCGTCTTTTGTTTTCCCTTTCGAGAAACGAGATTTTATTAAAGAAGCAATCTAAACTCCATTGTTACAAAAGACGAGTAAGATATTACTGAAACGTTCTGTAGCGCACAAGACAAATTGCATTTCTTGCACTTCAAATAAAGACAAGAATAAGGATTAATATCGCTTGAACAGTTTCAGGAGAATAAAGTCTCGTTGCGTCGGTATACAGATAAGGTTCTGAATGGCATCCATTTATCTGTCGTTGGTCCCAAATTAACACCAGTCACTTCAATATTGCTCTTATTGAAAGCTTCGTGCAAGAATCTAGTAATAGTAGGAGTAATGAGACTAGCAGAACAATTAAAATATTTAATAAGAAGACGGTATTGTAACTATCGATAAACATCAACTGAAATCGAATTTTTTCAGATATGATATAAGCACGATTTATTAATCTAACGAGTTTATCTATACTCTAAAAAATGAGGACATATTTTGTTAAGTGGTTGTTATTTAAGGTGACATTTTCCATTGAGCATTAAAAAAATAAGATTACAAAACATTTTACATAGATAAAGCCCTTATTAACGTGTGAGCTGTATTTATGAGAACAATTTTCTATATTTCTTTAAGGCATGGGCTACTAGGAATCCCTTCAATGAGTCTATCGGAACCTTTTCCAGTCAAACGGAAAGCTCCGATTAAAATGGAATTGTTGTGGTCCTCAATTGTCACTGTCCTCACAGTGCCACATTTTTGAGATTTTTGTACTTTGACAGTTTTTTGAAGATCTTCAAAGATGCATTACAATCTGCAGGGATTGCCATGTCATGTCAATAAGAAATTCAGTAAAAAGAAATTCAAAAATTCAAAAGGGAATTTCAAATAACTGAAAGATGTCTCGTGGTCTCTGATCACGATGTCTGGCCGATTAGCTTTGATTTGATGGTTCTGTTTGTGTGTATTGTAAATTCCCATAAGAATTGTTACAGGGCCTATCTCTGTAAACGGTTCTATTCATACCAATTTCTATATATGTTTTATATTCAGTGGGCGCCAATGCCGTGAAACCTGATACAAGATGGTCAATTGTTTCTGGATATTTATCACAAAATCTGCATTTTGGACTAACACAATTTTTCAGTATGTGTACTTGGTAATTTCTAATTAGCAAATATTAGTCCTATGCAGCTAGAATAACACCTACGGTTTCAGCTTTTACCCCTACACTACTGGTAGACACGGGCATTGGCTTATGAAGAGGCTTATCTTGACTTGGTACGTTGCATTTGTTTTTGCTTTCTTTTTCAGGTTCTCTTCCGCTGCAGTAAGTGTATTATTAGTTTACTTGCACTTCGTCACCCAACTTGAAATTCCTTTTTGAATTTGTTGGCTTCCTTTATTACTGAGTAAAGTTTCTTATTTCTTTGATGTTCTTTGACAAAGATCATCAACCAGTCTTCTGTAGTTTCCGGGAATTTTTGAAAACCGTTTTTTGTGGTTTTGTAAGACAGTTATAGTTGAACTAATCTTCTGCCTCCTTCGGATCTGGGCACATACATACGATCAACATCAACCTTAGAATGATGCATGCGGTGGCAAGTAAGAAGCTTTCTCGTTTTGACATCTATTCGCTTAATGTCAACTATGGTCCAATTAAAGATGTTGAAACTGTATTGCGCCACAGGTACAGTCAAAGTGTTTATGGTTGATATTCTGTTTTGTATATTTAAGTCGGTATTTAACACCAGACGCACACGCCTGTAGTATTCTTTTCTTACTTTCTCCTTCATTTAGTATTCCATATTCTTCGCTGACTCCTCGGTATTTATAGGCTTCTTCTTGTTCCAGTTCCCTAATCTTTGTGACAAAATCTAAATCTATTGAGTGTGTTTCTGTAATTCTCCCTTTCTTTAATGTTACTTTTGCACATTTATCTAATCCGAAATCCATACCGATCTCAACACGGAAACATTTTACAGTATTGAGGATACTCTTCTACTCATTGTCGTCTTTGGCTAAGAATTCGAGATCATCCATGTAGAAAAGGTAATTAAACACTTTCTTTTTTAATTTGTATTCATAGTTATTAATGTTTAGTTCATGCGAAAGGTGGATTAAGGACAGATAGAACAGAAGGCGCCACAGGGAGTCTATTTGAAAGATTCCTCGTTGGATATTCAAACAATTAGGAGTAACAGTGTTGACCATGTTTGCCGTAGTCTTTGAATATAGAATCCAGTGCAGTACGTAATGTGTTCAATGGAACAACGCCAATATCACTAGTAGCAGCTGTTCTGTAATTCTTCAAGTCAAGATATCAGAGGTTGGCAGTGAAGATATTCGGAGAAAAAAAACAAAATGGCTGCCTTTATACACGTCGGATTGAATATTTTGAGCTTTCTGATTGGTTAACCCTTCTATCAGTGAACTATAAAATGAGTCAGCACATTTTGGTTGGCTCACTAGCATACAGATGTATCCAAAAAACTGTAACAAACAGTACCTTTGGTGTGATTTAAGGAAATTTACTATCACCGAGTAGACTTTGTACATTTGCAAAGACTTAAGAATTCAATAGTGTGGCACACTACCAAAGACTTTACGGTAATCTATCCATGCTGTACTGCAATTTTCCAGGATCATTTTATTTATTATTAGTTGATCTTTGATATTAATATGAACCGCTTCGGCATCTCTTCTGTTCTAGGGAAAGAATGTTGTTTTCATCGCGAAAAAAGTAAGTACAGTTCGTCAGAACAGACGTGATCAATTTATGTGTAGTGGACAGACTTGTTATTGATCTATAATTTTTGGAATCATTTGTTTCACATATTTTGGTAAGAGATATGTAATATATTCAGTGATCCCCTTTGGAATTTCATTGGGGTTATTAATTAGGATTGATAAATTTTGTGCAATAGTTTTATGGATTGATGACTGATGATAGAGACAAAAAATGGATATCTTGTCATTTCCTGGGGATTTCCATTTTGGGGATTTTGTTAGAGCTTGTCTAACATTATTTTTGGTTATATTTTCCGATTCTTATAGAGGTTTATCCTTCTTTCTGTCTTGTTCCCGTTTGATTCATTCTGCATTGGGATTGTATTCCTTTGGGTTGCTCCAAATATTCTCCCAAAACTTTTGCACTTCTTCAATTGATGGTGGTTTTTTGACTTCTATAAATGCTTTTCCTGCTTCCCCGTAAAACTTTTTGAAGTCCGTTTGGAATATCTTATCGATAAAACCTACATCACTTTCCATATTGTCTTCTTCACTTTTAATTGCGGTTCCTGTCTAAGTATTTCCTTGATTGGCGGAATTTCATTTACTTATTTAATTTTATATTTCTGCTTGATCTTCTTGCTTTTCCGTGTTGAAACATTTGAATTTCTTGAAATCTCATCTATTATCGATAACTCACATCTGATTTCCTTAATTTCGCGTTTTAATTTTGCCTTCCAAGCGCGTATTTTTTTGTCTGTTGTTTAACCTTTTATTTGCCTTCATATTGACTCTCTCAGATATATGGCATTATTTACTTCTGTGATGTTTTCTGATAGTCTGTCCGTAAACAATGTTTTTAATGTACCGTTATATATTTGCACAATATGTTGATTGGATTTTATGAATTTTTGGAATCTGGTCTCTTTCCGACATTTGTTTTCGAGTTACTTCGCTGATTATTGAAATGATGTGGTTTTTCGCTTCAGTGATTTCAACTCTGTTGTTTTCAAGGAATTCTGCTTTAATGTCGTTTGATTCATCTTCATCAGTGATAGAATCTGAATAAGAGCAGTTGTTTATGTCGCAGCTAGATTCATCCGTTTCATATCTTGAAAGATCAATAACGCCAATAATAATAATAATAATAAGTGTCTCCTTATTGATATGGCATCCCCTTCTGACTGCAATGTATCTTCGAAGATATTCAAAAAGCTGTCAAAATACAAGGACCTTGAAATAGAAATCTCGAAAATGTGGCTCATAAGAACATCAACAATCCCTGTTGTAGTTGGAGCCCTAGGATTGGCTAGAAAAGATTCCAGTAGACTAATTGAAGGGATTCCTGGAAGTCCATGGCTCAAAGAAATACAAAAAATTGTTCTCACAAGTACAGCCCACACTTTTCGAAGAGCTTTATCTATGTATTTTTTTTGTTTGTTTGTTTTGTCAGTGGAAAGTGTCATGATGCCATTTCTAACCTTAGGTTACTGGGCGGGACCCGGAAAGAAATGTGTAAACGCCAGAAATAAAGGAAATAAAAAAAAAATAATAATAATAATTCAGCAGACTTAATATTTTACAGTTGATTAAATAAGTCAGTGCTGTTTTTAAAATTTTATTAAACAACTTATTTTGACTTGATTAGATAATTCCATAATTTTTTTAGTTTCTTTTCGACTAATTTATCGTAATAAAACAAGTCTTATTACGAACGCTGTAGTATTTCAACGTACGAATGAATTTTAACAAGACAAGTAAAAATTCTGTCTATAAAAATAATTATCTTATATATGACAGCATTTAAAACTTAAATAAAATATAAATAATATAGAAAAATATTTATCAAAATATGCTTTCAAAATTGTTATGCAATTTAGATATTACCACTTCTGTTTCAAATGCCATTTGTTAATTATATTTGTTATATAAATGTGTTATATTTGTTATATAAATGTTTTATATCTAAAAACCTGAGAGCAGATTCTCTATATGTTATTGCCGTGAGCTACTAATATGAAGGGTATAGATACTTACATAGATATATCCAAATAAAAAAGCGATATCAAAGGTTTAAAATGCATTTTATAAATGAAAAATCTTTCTTGAGACTCTTATTTTAGATTCCAGGCTAATAGATTAAATATTTCTAATAAGAAAATACTTTGCTGTATTTCAAACCGAATTTCACTTGATTCGATTGATTTTATGATTATCAATAAAATCATTAAAATCATCTATATCTGTCAACACATCCTAAAACTCTTCATAAAAAATCTTTCAAAAATAAAATATAATTTTCTGAAACGTTATTTGAGTAAAATTACCTGAATTAAAGTTTAGTTAATCTGAATTGGAATAACTATTGCTTTAATCGAAAATATCACAGAAAGGATTTTTATAAGTCTGGTGGGTGTTTTAATGAGTGTGTTTTGACACACTTATTGACAACCTGAAGTTTGGAAAATTTATATAAGGAGGTAACTGTAATAAAATCATATGATGAATACAACGTAAATATTTTTTATATAATTCTTTTAACTATCCAGTAATCCTTAAAATTTTAACAATTTTAAGTATTCTGATATTTTAGTGAATTTTAAATACTTTGGTGTTATAGTCTTACTTACAAAGACGTTTGTTGACAAAATGTTAGAAAGTTACCAATAAATTTTAAATTTAATATTGCTACCGCTTTTATTTTCTGATAATGTCATCTATGGGCGTCCGTATTTACAAAAATCGCAAAAGAAAAAAATTCAAAATTGTTTTTAAAATACTGGGGTCGCTGAATTGTAGTAAGCTTTTCCAAGGATGATTAGTAAATACAGTCTTAATTTAATAACAATATCACTTGAGACTATTTACATTATTCGGACTATTGTCCTCATCTTTGTCACCATATTTCTTACAACGTTTCGGCTGTTGTACGCTCCGACCTTCTCCAGGTGGTTGGAATGTCGAAGTGAACCCTTTATTTCGTTCAGTGGGGTAGAATGTTCTAGTTCCTCGTGCCATGTTTTTAATGGATGTCAGTTATCAATTATCCCCTGTTAATTCCCCTCTCCAAGTTCTCTACTGACTTAACCGGGTATTGAACTCACACTCTTTGTGTCTTGTCACTGGATCTAACCAACGTCTTTATCCTTGAGGACTGACATCCTATAAACATGGCACATGGAACTAGAACAGTCTACCCCACTGAGAGAAATAAAGGGTTGAGTTCGACATTCCAACCACCTGAAGAAGGCCAGAGCCAACAACGGCCGAAACGTTGTAATAAATATGGCAACGAAGATGAGGACAGTAGTCTGAATACTGTAAATAGTGTACATAACACCTCATCTCAGAAATATAAATAAATATCACTTGACTGCTACAAATTCATACAGAATCTTAAAAGATTTAATAGCTTATAAATTATTCAAATTATTTTTTTTTAAATGAGCAATTCTCGTAAAATTTAATTATTCATCGAAAAAATGTTTTTTTCGTAAGACAATAGTGTCCATAATAAACATTATATTATACAAGCAATTAATACCCTTTTTTAATTAAATAATGTTTAGTTTTATGGCATCTTTATTTTACGATTCAGAGCAGAGTTTCAGAAAATGGGGATCCTGTATTACCCCCCCCACTCCAAAAAAAATTGTGGATTTCAATTCTCTTTGTTCTTATAACTAAAATAAACACTATGCGCTACTAAAGAATATCTATCGAAATTTCATAAGATTAAATAAGTGGGGGTAACAGATGTAAAATTAAATAAGTGGGGGTAACAGATGTAAAATTAAATAAGTGGGGTTAACAGATGCAAAATTAAATAAGTGGGGGTGACAGATGTAAAATTAAATGTGGGGATAAGAGATGCAAAATTAAATAACTGGGGGTGACATATGTAAAATTAAATAAGTGGGGGTAACAGATGTAAAATTAAATTTGGGGTGACATATGTAAAATTAAATAAGTGGGGGTGACAGATGTAAAATTAAATAAGTGGGGGTGACAGATGTAAAATTAAATGTGGGGGTAAGAGATGCAAAATTAAATAAGTGGGGGTAACAGATGTAAAATTAAATGTGAGGTGACAGATGTAAAATTAAATAAGTGAGGGTAACAGATGTAAAATTAAATAAGAGGGGTGACAGATGTAAAATTAAATAAGTGGGGGTGACAGATGTAAAATTAAATGTGGGGGTAAGAGATGCAAAATTAAATAACTGGGGGTGACATATGTAAAATTAAATAAGTGGGGGTAACAGATGTAAAATTAAATGTGGGGTAACAGATGTAAAATTAAATGTGTGGTGACATATGCAAAATTAAATAAGTGGGGGTAACAGATGTAAAATTAAATAAGTGGGGGTAACAGATGTAAAATTAAATGTGTGGTGACATATGTAAAATTAAATAAGTGGGGGTAACAGATGTAAAATTAAATAAGTGGGGGTGACATACGTAAAATTAAATGTGGGGGTAAGAAATGCAAAATTAAATAAGTGGGGGTAACATATGTAAAATTAAACAAATGGGGTAATAGATATAAAAATAGACATTTTTACCAAAATTTTCTTTAAAAAAAACAAATATTTCAAAAAATAATTTCTTAATAAGTCCTAAAAATTACATTAAAATACGACTGTTGTCTGATTTTTGCAAGAATTTTCAAATCAGTACATTTTTCATTCCAAAATGACGCTAAAATTTCCCGTGGTGCCGGCCGCTTTCCAGGACATTCACCAATAAACGACATCATCAGAAGAAGAATCTGGATGCAGCTGGTTTCCCTTCCTAAATCAAAACTGTAGGCCTCGACCGTTGTGATGGAAATGGGATTACTATTTTCCCTTTTAAAGGTGTGGGGGAGGAAGTCGATGATTTGGGATGCGGCCTGTGTCGATACATTTTTGACCGGTAATTTGATCAGGTCCGCGGTTGAGCCAAGATCTGTCGCACGGGATAAAAAAAATGGTTAAATATTCTTCTCTTGCGGATAGATTTATTTTTACTTCATTGTCAGTGGAGACTTCTGGGGGTTATTGGCCCTCATTCGATGTCGTTCCTTCCGAGGATTGGCGGGATTGCGTCTCGATCAAGGAGTGGCCCTTGCAGCGTGTCTCACTGGCGATAGTACGAGGTAATGCTTTCGTCATCATTGCGGCTGGTAGAGGATATTAAAAAAAAAAAAAAAAAAAAAAAATAAAGACGACTTCCTGTATAAATGTATGGTCCCACGTTGACGTCACAAAAGAAAAAACAATATTTATACCAAAATTTTGAAGGTGTGTTGTGTCGGAAACCTACCACCCCTCTGGAAGATGAACTTGTCTGTGAACAAAGACTTTAAATAGTGGCATGTCAGTTGACATGGGAGAGAGATAGACAGAGAAGTTTTTAGCTGAGCTAGTTATTGACTACTCAAGCGATTTCTGTACCTTTTTACCAACCTATTAAAACCCTTTTTATTGTTACGTGTTATTTGGCGTTTGTCTCTACTAACCCCAAATCAACATCATAACAAGGTTCCAGAAAGGATTTAAAAAATATTTTTTGCATCAAAAATCCTTTGGTCTTTCCTCTTAATATTAATACAAATTTTGACTATAAAACTTACGTTTTGATTATTTTTTTCATCATGTATGCTTATTTTTAGCTACTATAACCATACACGAATTTATAAAAAGATCTTTATACTAACATGTAATAATTCCAGGGTGGGGTAATTTATTATTTAACGTCAATGAAAAACTGCCTCCTCAATTGTTGTGTAGGAACCTACCACTCCTCTTGGAGATGAACTCGTCTAAAAAGAAGGACGTTAACTAGTGGCATGTCAAAAGACAGTGTCGGAGAAGTTCTGGGCTGAGTTAGTTATAGACTACTCAGGCGATATCTGTACCAACTTACCAACCGAATAAACCCCATTTTATTGTTAAATGTTATTTGGCGTTTGTCTTTATTAACCCCAAATTAACATCATAACATCGATATAAATGCCGCAACTTCTACGGTATTTATAAACTCATGATAATATTAGATTTTATAGAACGTAGAATCTAATAAATACACGTGGTTATTAGCGAGTTTGGGAGATACCAAAATCAAGCAAGTACAACAATGTAAAAATCTGGGGTAGTGTTTTAACATAGGGCGGAAACTGATCCAGACAACAGAGATTACTATTAAAGAAATGAATCTCTCAGCAGGGATCGAACTTGCATTAAATTTATCTTAGTCTGGAGGGTGTCATTTAACCATTCAACCACGGAAGGTATCTACAGAAAAGCAAGCCTCAGTTACCCTTTTTATGAAATGTACATCTTTCGTTGCTTTGGGATCTTTCGATATCTATATATATATTACATATATTTCCGTATCCGAAACGTAAATAAATAATGAATTTTAATCCGTTGTTATTTTTATTACTAGAAACGTTGTTTTTTGTGCAGAAGTGTTCTAGCAGACATACATCTTTATTTTTTTTATTTTTCAAACAGCTTAGGCGTAAAAAGTCTGATTAAAAGACGGTTGAGTAATGGATTCCGGCTCGAATTCCAGTCGAGTTCATTACATCTATTTACGTGCCCTTGGGAAAAGGTCGGAATCCAAATCTTCTCTCCTCCACCTGCCAGCTATGGGTAAATAGTAAGACAGACTGCGTTCTATAGCCTTAGGTGGCAACCAGTGCACAAGAAGAAAAACTCAGAATTCAAAAATTGTAGCCCTGGCGAAGCATATACTTTGCAGCTAAGAATCGTTTTCATTGACCCGATGATCCCGACTAGGGGTCGTCTATTCGGTATTAATTACTTAGTAATTTTTGTCTGAATTTCTGGGGTGAAGAGTTACCATTATTTATATTCTAACTATAGTCTTCTTATTCGTTGTTTTTTTTTTTTTTATCACAGCGTTTCAACCGTTATGCCCTCCGATCATCCTCAGGTGTCTATTGATATGAATATCCTACAGGGACAATGGTCTAGTGGGTAACGTTGGTTTGTGAATTTGGTGCCATAGTAATTGAGGGTTCAATCCCTGACTCGGTGAACACGGGGAGAATAATAACTGAGCACTACCAAACAAAAAAAAAACGAAGAAAGAACTAGACGAGATATACGTAGATATGGACAATGGAATGAGTAGATTAAAGAAAGTGTTCAGTCCGGAATTCATAAAAGGTTAAACAGATCGATACGCTTACGGTCAAATCACGCTGAAAACACCGGTTCTCGTTCGATCACCGAAGTTAAGCATCGTAGAGCCAGGTCAGTACTTAGATGGGGGACCGCTTGGTACTGTAAGCACCTGGTACTGTAAGCACCCAAAGTCCAACCCTTACCTCACAGTCGGTGGGGGGTGTAAACGGTAGTGTCAGAGCTATGCTGTCCGGAACTTCGTTCCTGGTAGGGCCACCCAAGGCGGACAGGTCTGACACACACGCCGGCTAACAAGGGCTCTGGTGAAAATCCAAGGAGAGTCTGCATCGGCAACCGGCGGCTTCTGGTCGTTCCTGTCTCTGCGTCTGTGGGAATCCCGCGTCAAGCAAGAACGTTATCCGAGTAGGCCTGGGTACCCTACTTCTGTAATTTATCCCAAGAATCTTCTTCTCACAACAGGAAGAAGCCGGCTCAATCCGCCCAGGGTGAATGCCGCATCAGGACAGGACAGGACAGATCGATACACACGTGAGAAAGGCCGGAGATGTTGTGATAAAAAAACAAAAAAACAAAAAAAACAAAGATGAGCACAATTGTCTGAATATAAATAATGCAAATAATTACTTAGTGTTTCTGTTTCGTCTACGAAAATATTTATTATTCGAAACAATAAGCTCGAGATCTTATTTTCATAAAGAAACAAACGCTGCCTGCCGTAGTGCAGTAGATAACAAGAGTGTGTCACCAACCACTTTGCTATTATATTGAGTACTCTGCGCCGTGTTACTGTGACAGTGAGATCAGCATATTTGGTAACTATCAGTTCAGTTATGTACCATGCGTGATACACGCTTAGGCGATCATATATTTTTCGATACATGACTGACGAGGCAGATTTTTTTTTCCCACAGTAGGTTGCCATTTCTTTCTGCGGTAGACCCGTAGCAGAAGGTACGCATTGCCGACTAAGTGAGAAATCGTATTTTTTTTCTACTTCCCGGCCCAACAACTTCAAATGCCTTGAAAAGCATTTGTCGCTATTGTTTTATCTATGACAGTAGTCACGGCCCTAATTTTTGGTCATTAAGACGAATCTGAGCGAGCACCGGTGTATTCGCATCCATCCAACTTTGGATGTCATCACAGCTGGTAGAGTGACGTGAAGAATCGCATTACCACATGTCTTAGCTAGTTGAGCTTTACAATGAGTGGGCAAAAATCCAGAGCAGCAGATGCGAGAGACGAGTCAATGATTACAGAAGACGTTTGGTTGAAGTAATCCCTGCAAGAGAAGACGCCACAAAGTACTAAATCAAGGGTCGGCAACCTACGGGCCGGATCCGGCCCGTGAAGGCATTTTGACCGGCCCGCAAGCCTGATTACTAATGACTCTATTTTTAACATGAGAGACGAGGCTTTCGAATTAGACTATCTGCCAGTTATCTTTCATGAATTTTATTTTACCAAGTTTCGTTGACTACGTTTAATGTCAAATAATGGATACATATTTGTTATGACCCTTGACTACATTAAAAGATAACAGAAGCGAAAGGAACGATAAAGTGAAAGAGGCCAGGGAGGGACTGTGACATGCGAGGTAGCAGAAATCTAAAGACAGTTAAAAATACGCGCATTATACATACATGCCTCATGAATGTGTGGATGATACCGCATGTGTCGTACGTAAGTGTATATGTTTGCAACTATTTGTACTCGTATGTATGGGTATATGTGCTTTGTTTTTGTTTGATGTGTGTATGGTTCGTTTGTGGAACAATTTTCAATAACAGTTTCAAACCTACACGTCATAATTTCATCCATTTCACTTTGGTTGATTTTTTCCACTTTGAAGTATTTTGACGTTTCTTGAGGAAAAATGATTTTTGTTAGGTGTTTTTTTTTTAATTTTAGATTTTCTTTTGTTTTTCTGATTTCTCAATGTTTATTTTCATTATGGTTTTAAATATTTAGGTTGACAGGGGTCTGCATATTTAATTTTCCTTAATTTTTCATTAATGGCCTTCGTCCGGCCCGCGACCCGTCATTATAATACGATCCGGCCCGTGGGGTCAAATGAGTTGCCGACCCCTGTACTAAATAAAAGGGTTCAAATACTTTAGCACCACAACTCAATTCGGATCGTCAAAATTCTGATTAGTAAATTGGGGTTTGCCATTTTGTGCTAACCTACTCATTCTGTAACACATTTTAAATATAACATATAACATGCCAATAGCCAAAAGAAAAGAATATATAAAGGTAGTGATTACGAGTATCGGGCGAAAAGTAATGCGAGGGATGCCTTCTCTTTTCCTACCCATAATCCTATTTCAAAATGGTTGCACTTCTGGGCACATTTTGCATGCAAAGCATTGTTTTAGAATTTCTTCTTTTATGGTTGAACTGCTTCAAACATTCACAGAAGGTTAGTGAGTGTTTATGAAGACGCTACACTTTAACTAAGCACAATAATGAGAGTTAATAATGATCCTAAAGAGAAAGAAAAAACTCATTAATGACAGACTCCGCAGTGGCACACAAGCTGTTGCCGTGAAAGCGGATAGGATGAAACAGGTTATTGCTCCCCTTAAAATTGAAAAAAGAATTACTATTGTAAAACTCTTTGAAAACCTTCAGCAAATCTATAGTAGCGCCCGCGAGTTGAATAAAACCTCTTGGCTGATCAGCGCAAAGAACCCCGAGTAACTCTGTGAGAGAACAGAGGATACTTACTAGGAGGGAGCTTCTCGGTCTGCACAACGTGGATAGAACCGATGAAGGAGATACTCAGAGAATATTTTCCAATGATGATGTGAAAGAGACAACTCGTTCATAGCTCAGAAAGCAGCTTTGTAAAGCTTCTCCAGAGTAAGTATACATCATCTCAGCCATAAGTGGAATGTCACGATTAAGAAAGAAAATCTACGGCGATGTTTAAATTTACGGTACTAGGATTTGTGTGTTCATTTTGGTACACTTTTGTGCGTTTCTACTAATACATTTCTTTTAATCAAGGGTTAAAATGTATCCTTCTTGATCGACATTCCTTCCACGATTGATAAGGAAGAAAAATATGCTAAGGAAGGGGTTTGAAACTCTAGGATTTTTGTTTTGTTTTTTTGGTACGCTTTGTGTATATTGACTATCACAAAATGTTGTAATTAAAGGGGAACAAGCATTATTTTGGGATTACTCTCCTATCGTGACAGAGAAGGAAGAAAATAAGTTGAGTATTAGTTTTAAAATCCTCAGATTTGTGTGTTCATTTTCGTATGCTTTTTGTGTCTCTAATATGTTGTAATTAAAATACAGGCATTATTTTTTTAGCGAACATTGTTTCAAGATTAAGAAGAATGAAGACAATGTTGTCTGATAGATTTGGAATCCTAAAACGTTTGTTTTCCTTTCGGGATGCTTTATGCACTTCTAATATTAAACCTGTTGCAATTAAAGAGGAAGAGGTGTTATAATTTTATTGACTCCCTCACCACGACTGTGAAAGAAGGAAACGATGTTGGGGATTATATTTTAGCTATTGGAGTTTTCTATTTTGTGGGCATATATTATATATGCTATTATATCTGTCATAACTAAAGAACATTACTTACGTTTTGAGTGATCAGTTCTTATTACGAAAACTATAAATTTCCATTGTTAATATAACAAATAAAAATAAACATCCCTACCCCATCGATTAGCATAGTCAAACCAACACTTTGTAAATAAAACTAAATGAAGTACGACTTTGTATGATGACGAAACATTATTATTATTTTTGAGCGATAGGACAGCATGCCAACGAAAATCCAATATATATGTATATATATATATATATATACGACACCAAGTTTGATAATTGTATACTACGTACACACCTGAGAGCCAAATGTGCGATATTTTTACAAGTTTTGATAAAAGCAGGAGAAGAGACAGAAATACTTCCAGTAACATTAACATTACCAGTTTCACAGTTCTATGATTTTCAAAAGTCATTTATATATATATATATATATATATATATATATATATATATATATATATATATTGTCGTATTTTGTCAAGACCTGAAATTCTACCATATATACGTAATGTATAAACATAGGTGTTCTATTGAAATACTAAAAATTAAAGACACGGGTACACCATATGGTCTCACCCTCTCCCACTTAACCCAATCAGATGTCATACGTATATTTGATGTAATAGGTAAAGTGGTAGTGTAGGTGTGGTAGAATAATTTAGACAGCTATCGGGCATTTTTAACAATATTTGACAGCGGAATGCTTAGGGCCATAAGAATGCATAAGTTTACATCCGGGTTGGCAACTGATCCCTTTTATTTATTTATTTATTTATTTATTTGAAACGCTAGCATGACGAATATCTGCATTCCAAGAATATGTGAACTGTGGGCAAAGATCAGCATCCAAAAATCAATCCACTCCACATTGATCATGATGCAACCCACTACTCCCCCCTCCGCTTATAAACAGATGCGCAGTGCATCGCAATGCATACAGAAATGGCTTTATGGCATTCTCCACTTATCATTTTTGTAAAAAGAAAAACTAAGATCATTTGCATAGGCAAAGGTTTTCGTAAGCTGTGAGCTGTACTTGTGATTACAATTTTTTTTTCTTTAAGTCATGGGCTACCAGGAATCCCATCAATGAGTCTATCGGAAACTTTTCCAATAATTCTGAGGGCTCCAACTACAATTGGTATTATTGATGCCATCATGTGCTACATTTCTTTAGATCTTCACTTCAAGGTCCTTGTATTTTGATAGTTTTTTAAAGATACATTACTATCTGGGCTATTATCTTTGAGTGTTCTGTTTGTGTGTGTTGTAAAGTCCCATAAAATTGTGACACGTCATGTCTCTCTAAACGGGTCTGGGTGATGCTTATACTAGTTTCTTGCAGTTTCCTTCCCGTGAAAGTTGCATATTTTCCAATGCAGATATTGGCCCATTCTATCATGTCGAGTTTTATATTCAGTAGTGGCTAACACTGTGCAACCTGAAACAAGATGGTCGATTGTTTATGTTTATCTATCCCATTATTTTCGTTGTATACACATTTCCTTCCGGGTCCCAACCAGAGACCTAAAGTCAGAAATGGCTTCTTGACATTTTCTACTGTTCATCTTTTCTTTCTTTTTTTTTTTTTTTGTAAAAAAACAGGGAAAAAAAACTAAGATAACACATTTTGCATAGATAAAGCTCTCCGTTATGTGTGAGCTGTACTTGTGAGTACAATTTATTATTTTTATTATTATTATTATTATTATTATTATTATTATTATTATTAGATATAGAACTCGGCTCTTATTATTATTATTATTATTATTAGATATAGAACTCGGCTCTTCACACCAAAAAAATGACGCCGAGGTACAAATATATGACTCCCAATATAACACGTGTATCACAGCCAAATGAGTGGGATAATTTTCCTTTTAAAAAAAGGAGCAAATTTTGATAAAAGCAACAAATAACCATACCACCGGGGCTATTATTATTATTATTATTATTATTATTATTATGTCAGTATTTTAATGAGACAGCAGTTATGTGCCAGGCGTGATACACGCTTAGGTGATCATGTATATGTTCATACATGACTGACGAGGCAGATTTTTTTCCTGCAGTAGGTTGCCATTTCTTTCTACGGTAGACCAGTTGCCATCCAAGGCTATAGAACCCAATCTGTCCTGCTATTTACCCATAGCTGACGGAAGAAAAAGAGAATTCACACCTTTCCCAAAGGTATTAGCACGTAAGTGAATGTAATGGATTCGAGTGGAATTCGAACTCGGCTCTCCACACCAAAAAAATAACGCCGAGGTACAAATATATGACTCCCAATATAACCATCATAACACTGAGCCTCGTGAGGGTATGCCAGGCACGTGCATCACAGCCAAATGAGTGGGATAATTTTCCTTTTAAAAAAAGGAGCAAATTTTGATAAAAGCAACAAATAACCATACCACCGGGGCTATTATTATTATTATTATTATTATTAAAGATTAAAGAATATGTTACTAATAAACAAATAAAAGAATGAAAGTCCAGACATGTTCGGTGTGAATTTATATTAAATTTTCCAAGCAGCACCGGCACGATGGACAGAATATGAGAAATATGACCAGATGCATACTTGGCCAGGACTTAAATTGAAAAAAATGCCCCCAACTGGTCGCTTTGTTGAATGGTGCGCCTCTTTTAGAGTTGGTCAAACCTTGTCTCCTGCGTCCCCTCTCAGTTAATTCTCCCGTAGGAGGAAAAAGACAAAGTGAGACCCATTCAACGGATATTGCGTTGGCAATTAAACACAAGAGCTCTTTGACACGCGTCGTTGAAAACCGGATATCGACAAAGGTCGAGAAAACGAATATCCGAATATCTACAAATCATTGCTTTCATATACACACCAATAGAACGGGATACATGTCTCCCCTCACGCCATTACACACACACACATACACACACACACACTCTCTCTCTCTCTCTCTCTCTCTGTTTCCCACTCTCTTATATATATGTGTGTGTGTGTCTGTGTGTGTGTGAAAGAGAGAGAGAGAGAGAGAACATAAAAATCAACACCTTATAGTAACTATCAGTTTCACGCCTCAAATGATCTTCAGTTTGGCGCTACTCCTTTAGCAGGCTCACAATATAGACCACTGGGGCATTAAACGAAATAGTGGAAGAAGGAAATTTGATCTCCCTACGCACAAACACACACACACACACACACACACACACACACACACACACACACACACACACACATATATATATATATATATAATATATATATATATATATTTCAATAAAGGTGCAATTAATTTACAAATTCATGAATTATTCATACAAAAAACAAATACAAAGGTTAATGATTTAATTGGCGAGAAATCCATCGTCGCGAACAATTCAAGTAATATACAAAAACCCCGAACCTGTTTATGTTTTTCCTACATTTTTCAACCGATTTCAACAAAACTTCACAGGACTACGTAAAATTACATTGCGGTGGTTCTGACAGCGCCAAAAATTGGAAAAACACATTTGTTTTTGCACAAAATCAATTTGAAAACACGATCGCGAGAATGAAAGGAGGACAACTCATATCGAGTTATACTTATTATAAAACCCAGGTTGTTTGTGTGTGTGTGTGTTCGCTTATATATGGGATCGGATTTCCTACATTTTTCAACCGATTTCAACAAAACTTCACTTTTTTTTGGCAGATAGTGTTTCTTATTGTCTTGCACACTTTTTTCTTTATTTTTACATTCAGAATGCTTTAAAAATTCCATTTACAAGACAATTGTTTATAATAAAATTCTATTCAATCGGTAGACTCATAACGATTGAAAACAATGTTTTTGTTTGAGTTTGGGTTTGAGCAATTTGTAAAAGAAAAAAAAAACTAATTAAGACATGTGTGTCCGTCAACCTTAAACAATAATCTTTGTCAATTTTATTTTTCAGTCTTTATGATGGTCGATACTTGATCTATCTTTTACTGTTACATTCCCGGGCAACGCCAGGCTCTACTGCTAGTATATGATAAAATATAGTTTTAAGGTAGGCTATATTTATGGTTTACAGTTCTCGATATCAGAGTTAGAGTGTATGGAAATATAAAAGTGGATATTAATGTCAAAACCGTCTGCTTCAAGCTTAAATACAATCATCAGGCCTGATGATTATGTTTAAGCATGAAACAGAATGTCGCCGCCGGGTGTTGATATCAATGTCCACAGACGACGCAAAACGTAACAGAAAGATAACGAAAGGTGATGAGGAAAAGATTTATTCCGTGAATCTAAAAACGAAGACAATTTGTAACGACATCGAAAATATCATTAAATATATCAACCTGAGGAGAACGGCTTCTCTGTTTTTGGTGGTTTTGAAAAGGAATTATGTGTTGGGAAATGTTGAGTCACTAACAAATGTACCGATTAACTGTTGCAAATTACGCGTGTGAATGCTTTCCAGGGGTCATCTGCTAATCCAACATATTGTATAAGTGGTAGGGATAATACCACTCCTCTCCGATCCACGATCGCTAGCTGTATTTCGTGTTTTCGAGATAACAGGGAAATAAATAAGGAAGACAAACTCGTAGATAAGTTATGAAATAGGAGGTTTACGATACGAAGGTACACTTAGCAAGTAACCTAAGCTAAATCGGTATATATCAACCTCCCCATAAGGCAGGATGTGGCACAAGGACAATTTTTATGTGAAGCAAATCCGAGGCCGTAGGCCCGGGTAAAAACCCCCCTTAGACCTCGTAATAACGAGGTCGGGTTAGTTTACCTCCCCAGATGAGACTCTTCCCTTCGACATAGCTTCGTTTGGGATCCTCTCTGCTCGAAAGCAGAGAGTACGACATGCACTGAGAGCTTAATGCCCTACTGACACCTAATGCTAACGTAGGTCCGGGCAAAAATTCCCCGTAGACTCCATAATAACGGAATCGGGTTTCTCCCCACACGAGACTCTGCCCTTCGACATGGCCTCGTCTGGGATATTCTCTGCCCGAAGGCAGCGAGTTCGGCAAGCACTAAGAGCTTAGCGCCTGGCTAAAACCGAATGCTCACTCGGTATTTACCAGAGCCCGTAAGTCTGAGCAAAAATTCCCTGTAGACACTGTAATAACGGGGTCGGATTTGTCTATCACCCCAGACGAGATTTTGCCCTTCGGCATAGCCTCGTCTGGAATATTCTCTGCCATTGGGCAGAGAGTTTGACAAGCACTAAGAGTTTAGCGCGCGGCTAAGATCCAATGTTAACTCTCCACAACTTATTTACATAAACAGACGATTCTTTTTTTTTTACGTCCTATTTGATACTTCTAGTCGTTCTGGGTGGTTGAATCGCTACTTCTTCGTTCCAGCTGATAGTCGATTCGGCAATCTTCCATCGGCACCACGTTGTGTTATTTAGATCCTGTTTAGATCCTGGAAAAGATGTATCCGACAATCTGCCGGACGCCCTGAACAAGACGAATTCGAACGTACAGCAGCATCATAAATAAGTCAACGGTCTTCTTATAAATAATAACGAGTCGGTTTAATTTGATGTCAGCAATATTCACTACTGCTGGTGATGCGAATCTAAACTAACCACAACAGCAGCTATAAAATGTTCCTAAACAAGGCATGACATATCAGAAATTACTTCGACTTATAGGTGTTTGGGAAGACTGAGCTCGTTCAGCATAACCATAATCATTCAGTCCTATGACCAGGTGTGGTCGTACGGTCGCTGCGCAGTTGAGCACATAACCAGTTCGCTCCACATATCTGAGTTGATGACCAGGGAGGTTTTCATTCATACGTAGCAAGTAGATCTGGCGGAGTCAATTTCTATCCAGTTCAAACTACAGCCGATGTCCTCCAACAGGCACACGGCTGTTGGTTCCACCGGAGGAACGCTCTAACCTGGCCGTTGGCTATAGTCTGGGGAGCCAATCGACAGGCGATGCCGTGTCAACAATTCACTGGCTGCATGCACAGCTATGGAGCCCAGTCTACCCTACTGTCTTACATGGCCAATAACCCTACACTAACGTTCATCCAACTTTTGACTGGCGTTGCTTTTTATCCTGCTGGGTTTATAGACAACCTCCCCACCAGAAAAAGCCTGGTAGAGCAACCGTTTTAGTAGCCAGTGGGCGACCTTGCGGCAGTTAGCTCTGGGTTACATGATACCAGTGGTACTCATCTGATATGAAGGGCTTTCTTCGTTTTAGTTCTTAAACTATTTTGCCGTTCCAGGTAAGATAGATCTCCATCCTATTTTGCTGCTAAATATTTTTATTATTATGAAGGCAGGTAATGTTAAAAAAAACCAAGACAGATTTAACGCAGAAGTTTATTTATTGTCGCCATCAGTTGTAACAACAACCTCAAAATTCAAACACATGCATTAACACAATAGTTCCCAAACCTTTTTTTTTTCTCTGGGCCACATTTTCAAAATGAAAATTTACTTACGCCTCACTAAATTTTATGTGATAAAAATTACATTTAAAAATGAAAAACAGAGAGACATTTTTAAGGGGAGATAACTTCGGATTCAAAGTCAGAACATTATCATTGATAACTCTCTCCTCCAATTTGTGGACACTAGTTACTATATTCTTAATATTTGTTTTAATTCAAAAATATCAATAATCATTTATAACTATTTATACTGGGACTCATGCATGCAATTACAAGTGATCCATAATAATATTTTAATTTTTGAAATCATATTTATTTTTGGCATAATAATTTTTTAAACTGTTTCTAAATCTTTGTCTTTCAATCAATCTGCTATCCCCTTCCACTGCACATATAAGGTGTGTTGCACCATTTGGGAAACACTGCATTAATTGGACCAACTCCTTGCTCATCAAACGAAATCACCTGAAGAGTGCTAATGGCTTTAAATACACACGCTCACACACACGCACACACTGATTTACAGTCGTCAATTTTATTATCCAGGATTTTGTTTGGAATCCGTTTTTCAGATTCCACTCTAAAGGATTCACTTACTTTGTAGTTTGAAAAAATAGAATTTATCAAAAGCACAATGTTTTTTTAAGAATACAATTTCCTTCAAAAAGAGGCTATTTTGCCGGTCACAGTAAAATAGACAAAACGTGCCTTTAAACTGGCCTCTGTAAAATAGACCTCCAAGTTATTTTGCCAGTAAATATTTTTATTATTATGAAGGCAGGTAATGTTAAAAAAAAACAAGACAGATTTAACGCAGAAGTTTATTTATTGTCGCCATCATGTTTATGGAATCTTGTGATCGTCAGTGCAGTGGTTGTGTGAGCTGCGTAGGCAACACTTGAACAACATGGATTCTGTGGTCTGTGACATTGGGTGCACTTGAAATGTATAGGCAAGAGAACCATACCTAAGGGCATGTTTTGTATTTGCAAAGACTGTTATGTCTGACGTGGTTAAAATATTCGGTGACTTCTATATTTCTTTTAATAATTGATGATGAATAAATGATTTTAACTTGTGTTTTAACAATTGACTAGCAGCATGGCTCGGCGTTGCCTGTGCTTGATTCAAAAATTGTACGACTCATACAACAATCGCTATCACTTGACTTAAAATATTTTTGCCCTTCCTTGCCTTTAAAGGAGTGCCCTTTGCCGTGCTGATGTTGTTACATACCTTACTTCTTGCCTATCTCACACTGCAAATTTTTTCTAAGCTCTATACTAAACATTAAATCTGTTATGAAAAAAGAACTAAACAAAATGAACACAAAACGATCGGCTTTAAAAAAGGACTCGTAACTGGAAAAACCGAATGAAAAAAGAATGTTAACAACAAATACTTTTTCACATCCAACCCAGTTCTGCGGAATCAGAATCAACGTTGAATTTAAGCAAGCGAATGAGCCAATTGGAGTAAAGTTCCATGCAGATTTAAATTTTTCCCACTTGTGACGAATGCAGCTATTGATTTTTTTTTTGCATGCTAGCATGCTAGTTAACATTCGTGTCAGTCAGCTGTTGGCTCCAACGCTGACCAATAAATTCTTCCTGCCTATT
This sequence comes from Acanthosepion pharaonis, assembly GCA_903632075.3. NCBI lineage: Eukaryota > Metazoa > Mollusca > Cephalopoda > Sepiida > Sepiidae > Acanthosepion > Acanthosepion pharaonis. The sequence goes on along the minus strand of CAHIKZ030002722.1, from coordinate 2,179,169 downwards.
CGTGGCAGCCAGCTATTAGTTCTCACTCTGGCCAGTACAAAATGGCCGCAAACTACATGAAAACTGCCGTAGAAGTATGAAAAAAATCGATTATTTCCACTATCGATAGGAGTTGATAAATGCAAGGTCGGTCTTGGTCTTCCCGCTAAGTTAGAGCATGTGCATGTAAATTTTGGTGCAAATCTGTCGAAAATTGCGGCCGTGCATTCGTTACACCCGCACACAGACACACATCCTGCCTTTTTTAGATAGAGATAGCGAAAAAGATTTTTAATTTGTCTTAACAATTGATGATAAAATAAATAAACTTCTGTATTAAATATGCGTGTTCTTATTTTTAGCATTAGCTGATAATAATAATAAAAATATTTACAGGCAAAATAGCATGGGTGTCTATTTTAACGCACCTTGTAAAATAAGCTTAAAAGTATGTCTGTTTTTTTTTCTTTTTTTTACCGGAATCGGTAAAATTTCCTCTTCCTTTAAAAAAAAAGACAAAAGTAGCTCTGATAGAGGAGTGTACTGGAATGTTCTCAGACCATTTCTTGGCCAAAAACGGATTCCAAACAAAATCCTGATGTTTGGTCATTTGTACAAATTTGGGGATGTTGGTTAGATCGAGAACTTTTCATAACCACCAGAACCAAAAGCATGTTTTCTTTAGTTTTGTCTCATTTGTTTCTTTTTATAATGCTTCTTTTTCCATTTTGCTTTCTATTTGTCTCTTCTGGGTTGCAAATTAGAATTTTGATTTTTGCCTATTCTAATAAAATATTCACATATTTGCTGTGGTCGGAAGAAGGTTTCCTTAAGTATATATTATATTTAACTTAGTTTGTTCTGAAATTTCGTAAGCTATGAATTCCTTGAATATTGTCAGGCAATCACGCAGCTGCAGTGTCAGAAACACTTGTCTTCCTTTTAATGCAACCAGTTTCATATGTAAGGACATTTACGACACTCAAACCTGAAAGACCCTGCATATAGTCGGCGATCATTTGTATGGAAGTGTACCATAAAAATCACCATCAAATACTCATATTTTAGTAGACGCACCATTTATTTTTTAAACAGTATATTTATTTATTTTCGTCTGCGGGTCTGAGGATTCGAGAAATCTTATTAAAAAAAAAAAAATATGTCGGAGAGCTCATATTTTTCTATACTGTTTAATCCGAGTTTCACACCCAGTCGAGTCCGTTGTGTTCACTTACGCGCCAATACGATTGGGAAAGATATGAACGCATCTATTCTCCCCCAGCTATAGATTGAATAACAGGCCAGACTGAGTCCTATCATTCCACTATGGGTTATTTAATAGGATAAAATCGTTATTAGCTAGAAAAACATTCTTAAAATTTAAAGCTATTTTCTGGATTTAAATAACCTGAAAAGTTTGATAAACCTTCAGATTCTCTTTTCGTTCCAAATTTTCTAATAGTTCTCTTTTCGATTTTATTAGAAATTCGTTAAAAAGTCGACATCGGCAACCTTTAAACTTCATATGAAAAAGTGAACATAGAAGAGTCTGCACTAATTTCGCCCAACTTCCTACAAAACCAAAGCATTAACCTAAAAAAAAAACACGAATCCTGTTATTAAATAGTCTCGTCAAATCGAGACTTTCATATGGTGTCATGCTTGGCACCAAACTGGTTCAGAAATATCTAAAACTTTCTACTGTGTACAACCGCTTTCTCAGACCAATGGTACAAAAGGGTTTTAAGCGAATGAAACTTGTAACTCTCAACGAAAACTATCCTTCTTCGAATCTTGCGTTATTCTCAAAATTAAAGCATTCTAATTGCATGCGCTAACAATAATCTCGTCACGATGTGCCGTTTTTGCTGTTAAATTTAGAAAAAAACACACAGCCAGATGAGAATTTCTTTGGCTTATAAGGAACGCAACATCCATTCTCAGAATTCTTTCCAGACGACTTGAAATGTTCACGTATAATTTAACATGATGCGTTTTGAATTTAGCTCTATGATAAAGATCACTTTCAATTGCTGTCTTTAAAAGACCATTATCCATTGTTGGTGGCCTTCCAGAGCAACGTTTATCATAATCTCACTTAAATTTTTAAAATTGCTAAATCATCGCAAACAATTATGGACATTCTCTTCATCGAATAAAAAAAAGTCATGAATATTTCCTATTGTTTTTATTGCATTACTGCCTTCATTAAAATAATACAGAAAACAATGACACTCATTAAATCCATTGTCTTAAAATTTACTATACCAGGCGCTGTAACCGTGCATCTGGTGTGATAAATAAAGATTCGGGATGAGAAATTGGAGGGCTGAGTTCAAATCCTGTTGTAACCAAGTAAATGGTTAAAGAAATAACAAAACAAGTGTTGCAGATATATCATATATTAAACAGTAAGTACAACAGTAGAGTATTACACGACTAGTGAGTGTGTGTCGGTTGACCCAGCGTTCAATCTATTTGACTGTTCCCCCAAAGCCTTCTCTCTTACTAATCTTATAGTAGGCGGAAGAGTCCAACATAGACTCTTTAGATGGAGGACACCACAACAAATCCCTTGTTTAGGATTGGGCTTCCGGTTCCTTTTAAAGTCTATTTCAACTCTATACGTCTCTGCCTAAACTCTGAAATTGTATTTACTATTTATTTTTTTAATTTTTCCCAACAGGAGTAGGTAAGTCCGCCTATCGCCCGGTTCATACTCATCCCATGATTTCTTTTAACAGGAGCAGATTTTTATTACTTTCTTGATTAGGATTGGGTTTCCGGTTTCTTTTAAAGTCTTCTCATTCTCTTTCACTTTCAGTAGCTCCTTGTCTTAGTGGCATTATCACCTTGCTTGGGTTGAATTGATTATAAAAGTTCTGTTGCCAGGAATTTGTTGTTTTTTTTTTTTTTTTTTTTTTTTTTTTTTTTTTTTTGGCGGAGGATGCAAAATGTTTATTGCTGGTATTTTTTTTTCATTTTTACAAAACTGTATTGCTATTGGGGATTTGACACGAGAACTGACATTTAATTTTTTTAAGAACAAAGTTGATTGGGAAGAAAGAATCCAAAAGAGAGTTCCACAAGCGAGAAGTGCGATAGAATAAAACCTTTTAGCATAGAACTTACGGTTACATGTCATTTGTTAGATGACGAGACCTTGCCCTCAATTTAGTGCTGCGCTTAACTTCATAAAGTCTAAGTACCAAAGAGGAAAGCTCATCAGAACAATTACCATGAAGCGATGTTACGATGGTTGGAAACTGATGACAACCAAGATGCCAGGTCAGGACCAATAACACTGCAAGTTCTTCTTTGTATTTTATCAAGAATATCTAGATGCATAACAGAAGCACCAGGCCAGATGTACCAGGAATATTGAATGCATTAAAAAATGGTTGACTTATATATGTGTAAGGCACATTCTGACGACAAAATCTGACTAGCACAACACAGTGAACATACTTTCCTGGCAGCTGAATCAATATAATCTTTCCTCTTCATGTCAACGGAAAATATTAGAACAAAAAGACCAAATAATTCACTCTATATATTGTTGAGTAAGTAGTTAAGTATGTCTGTCTATAGAACGCAGGATGTGTGTGTGTGTGTGTGTAACGAATGCACAGGCGCAATTTTCGATGGATTTGCACCAAAATTTATATGCACATGCTCCAAGTTAGCGGGAAGGCCAAAACCGACTTTGCTTTTCCCAATTTCCATCGATAGTGGAAATAATCGATTTTTTTTCATGCTTCTACGGCAGTTTTCATGTAGTTTGCGGCCATTTTGTACTGGCCAGAGTGAGAGCCTAGAGCTGGCTGCCACGAATAGGCAGGAAGATTCTATTGGCCAGCGTGAGAGCCAACAGCTGACTGACACGAATGTTAACTAACATGTAAAAAAAATCGATAGCTGCATTCGTCACAAGTGGGAAAAATTTAAATCTGCATGGCACTTTACTCCAATTGGCTCATTCGCTTGCTTAAACTCAACGTTGATTCTGATTCCGCAGAACTGGGTTAGGTGTGAAAAAGTATTTGTTGTTAACATTCTTTTTCATTCGGTTTTTCTAGTTACGAGTCCTTTTTTTAAAGCCGATCGTTTTGTGTTCATTTTGTTTAGTTCTTTTTTCGTAATAGATTTAATGTTTAGTATAGAGCTTAGAAAAATTTGCAGTGTGAGAT
>CAHIKZ030002722.1:2150000-2172500 GCA_903632075.3 Acanthosepion pharaonis | reverse complement strand
CGCCCAATTCAGTTTATATAACGAAAAAGCAGAGCAGGTTAAAATACGATGTCTTAAATTACTCCGCCTTTTCATTATTTGAATTTGCATCGATTTTTTTTTCATATAAACGTTTTGGACACAAATAATCAAGTTGTCAGTTTGATTTTTTTAATAAATCAATGAAAAAAAAAACTTTGATTTATTTAGCTAAATAGAGAGCAGGTTAAAATCGTTTTGGGTCAGACCCAGTGTCTTCCCAACTGAGCAATGGTGAGAGGAAAAGTCATTCTGACATTCAGTAATGGTACCAACATTCATGATCTGACTTCCATCTTCAAAGTCTATTCAAGTACCATCAAGGGGACGGTGAATAAGTTTAAAAAAAGAGGGAACAGTAGAAAGGAGAAGTGGATCACGAGATCACAACAGGAAGAGTTATCATCATTACAACTTAGAGGTAAAGAGATCAATTAGAAAAGGTCCAACTCAATTCATAAGACGTTTGGTACGTCAAAGAAGAGTTTTAGCTATGACAGTACAAAGAGCAGTGAAAAAAAAAAGACTTGAAAATGAAAAGCAATTTGTTACTCCAGGATAGAAATTCAGAATGTTAAAGAAGGCGTAGATCATCTTGAATAATAAAACGATTGAAAATATATCCTGGATATATATATATATATATATATATATATATTATAAATATTTAAACTTTTTCAATCCTTCATGAGCTTCCGATCCTTAACTATGATTAATTAATGATGAACATGTCATTTTCGTTTATGATCGACTTCATGATTCTTCTGATAAGCTCTGTGTACATTTCTATAGCTCAAAGTAGAGTCCAATAGTGTTAGAAAAACCTCGTAGAATTCCAGTAGGATATATTTAATCATTTCCAAGATACAACGTTTCAGACCTTAATGTAACAAAAAATTTAAATATTTTGAACAAAGACAATATTACAACAATTCCCTCCAAAATTTGAAAATATATTTAAGAATAATTTGTTATTTATTTTAGCCCGTATCATACAACACTTGGGAGACTGATGAATTTTATTTATTTTAATAAACACTTGAAACGTCATAACGTCCTTGAAACTTAAACGTAAATTTCAAAACACACCCATCCCTTTCCATCTATATACAAAATACTATGACTTCCGTTAGTCTGTCTGTCACGCCCTCTAAAATAACCATACATTAACCAACCAAAACCACTGTAAGTAAGTGGGTACAAGTACAGTTGTTTTTAATAGGGTGCGTAACTTAGTACATAAATTTTCGTTATTTTTTTTTAAATTAAAAGTTTTATTATTTAACATACAAAATAGTCCCACTATTTTCAAAACCATTTAATGATCAAAATAACAAATATTTATTTAATGAAAATGCAATATTGTTTTTTGCATATCAAATCACAGGGTCAAGCACTTCAAAAAGTTCGAATTTGGCTCCAGAAAAAATATTTACGCATAGCCAGTTGCATGTTCAAGAGTACGAAATTCTAAGAATTTATACTTCGCTGTTAAAAAGGGAAAAAAAAAGAAATTTTCTTAAAAAAATATTGTTTACCATGAAGTCCTATAAAATTAAATGAAAATGAAAACATGATTAAACCGCGATATAGGTTTTTGTATTTTTCAACCAATCAACTTATTCAAATTTCATCGCTTGGTTTCCGAAATTGAACGATACACTTATAAATCTCGACAAAAAGGTTAGCGTGAACTTCAACAATACTAAATACTATGAAGATTTCACCTGGCTAACGCGAGTTGCAAAAAGATTCTAATAATAAAAAAAAGATATTACTGTTACAGACTAAATCTAGAGTAAATTTGTTCAATGACTAAAGTCAGTCAGTAAGCATAGCGTCCAACAGTCATTAGTAACTACGACTGATATGGTGAAAAACAGCTTTTACAGTTATTATCATGTTGCTTGTACGTCAATAAGAATTCAATTAGAATTCAATTGAACTTTGTTTAAATGCAATGTTAATATTTTATGTTACTTTCTCGTTTATATGTTAAATTAGAATTCTACGACAAAACTACAGGACACTCGGTTATAACCGAAATCATGACATTTCTTAGCGTGATTAGCGTGTTATCCTAAGCCTCGTTGTGATACGTACGAAATGAAATCCTATTATTTGTTACTCATATCATTTTCTTTCATTCTTAATTAAATATTTCCCTCTGCAAATGTCACTATGATCGTTATCTTGTCTAATGTGAAAAACCCGGTTCATAATGTCTTACAGTTTGATCTCTCGACATTGACAGACTGTCTTAACAATTGTGTGCTTATTTGTTTCTTCTCAGAAGTGGTTTTGTTTGAACGCGAGAGAAATTCAAGATATGAAAAAAAAAAAAAGAAAAAAAAAAGAAACTATGGTTGTTCCAAATGGATATAATTCTATATTTAAGAAATGAGATGTCAATGATATTCATTGCATTTTCAGACAATGGCGGGAAAAGAAAATATACATAAAAGGATAAATAGGTATCAAAATCAAAAGCAATTTCCCTGAGCTGATGAGAAGTGAACGAAAGAAAGAAAGAATGATAGCAAGAAAGAAAGAAAGAGATTTTATTTAAATATATTATAATTATTATAACCAAAGGGCAAAATAGAAAGACGTTTTATTTTGATAAAAAAATAAGGACAAAAAAGAACGTCAAAGTCGTTCACAAAAATAAATGACGGTTAAAATATAAAAGAAGTTTTATTTATTATTATTATTATTATTATTATTATTATTAGTGTGTGAAGACATTGAAAGGAGATATTTTTCAAAGCGATGATGTTAGAATGACTATTATTATTAATATCAAAGTAGAAACTATCAGTAGTAGTAGTAGTAGTAGTAGTAGGAAATATTGATGCAAATGCTATTTGTTTTACGCATTCCACGCCAAGCAAGGCGGGAGTGCCACTAGCACGCAAGGGGTTACAGAGAGCGGGAGTAAGAGTAAACAAGCGTGACAGAGGAAAGGATGAAGAGAAAGGACGAAGAATTTAGATCAAGGCATCTGGTGATATCGATTGAAATTGCATTTGAATAATTGAAGATTATTGCTATCAAGGAAGCAAGTAAGAGGAAGGGAGTTTCACAGACGGGAAGTACGAGACAAAAAAACTATTGAAGTAGAAGAAACAGCTACATTTAACAGTTTCGACAATGAAAGGGTGGGGCTGAGATGCTAACCTAGTTTAGGAACCAGCGAAAGTAGCTCGTCGGAGCAATTATCGTGAAAGTATTTGTAGAAAAGTCAGAGGGAAGCGACGGCATGTCTGTGAGAAAGCTACTGTAGACGAAACGCCAGATCAGGACCGATCACATTGCATATCCGGGGGCTCCAGACCATATATGGCAGCAGTATTCCATGCAAGGGCGAATGGTTGATTTATAGATTTGGAGGATGAACTCAGGCGAGAAAAACCTTCTGGCGCGGCACAGAGAACCAACTTTCCTTGCAGTAGATGAAGCTATTGATTCAATGTATTTGTTCTACCACGGGTCAGCGGACAGTGCGAGACCAAGCAGGAGCAGAGAGGCGCTCTTGTGGGGTTGAGCATCAGATATTCTAAGGAAAGGCAGGGAGGGTTCTCTGTAGTGGAAAAATACACCCCGAGTGTCGTGTCCACAAATACAACATAATTTTTTATACAACAGAAAAGGAAGACCAAGCTAAATATAACAGTAAGATTTATAAAGTCAGATACATATCAAAAATCAATGTTCTTTGCTGTGGCCATGAAGAGACCAATAGTTCGATTGTTCGACATGATTTGTCGCAAGAGAGTCTGCAGAGTTCGAAGTTTATTCTTACAAGTGAGGAAAGTGGTATGGTACGCTAGTGTGTGTGAGTGTGTGATGCAAACGCTAATGAAACACGTGTGTGACTGCTGACTGACTGCGTGCGATAGCAGTCATTTTTAAGCACAATGAACAAAAAGATGGGATATAGGACTTACTTTCGCCGCGACTTTGTATGTAGAAAAATCATCGCTGATTAACGCGTTGTCATGGTAAAGTGTATCGAAGCTGTTAATCGAATTTGATTTGGTTCGCTGTCTTTTGCCGACTCTCCTTCACAGACTGTGTGTCGCTGACTGTTGCCGACGAGCCGTTTTATCGCTATGGGTCGGCTCCGAATTGCAATCTGAGTTTTGCACGGGAATGTACTCAGTAACCTGAACTCTGACCTATTTCCAGGTCATTTAAAGTTCAACCGCGCGGACAGAGTAGAGATCACATCACGTGACCTGTCAAATTCAATCAGGTCCTAGAAAACACTTATTTAATTTAGAGCCGTGTTTGTACAGAATTGTAAAAAAAAAAATTAAGTATCTACTGAATTTAGTAAGATTTATTTGCAGGTATCTCTTACTTGTTTGTGCTTTACTTATTGTTCGTAAAATATAAGAGTTTATATCCGTTAACAACTCCACACAGTAACCCTCTACTTTCAGTGGCTCTTGTATTGGGTGAATATTATTTAAAAAATAGAGGAATAGCGGAAACTGTACAGTAGTTGTAGTAGTAGTGATAGTGTTCGATTTGCCATTTCCGATTATTATTATTATTATTGTTGGAAAGAGGAAAAGTGTGTATCTACTGTAGTTGTAGATTTGCAATCATTTCATTCTTATTCTTATTATTGTCTAAAGAGAGATGGCTTTCTATAGAATACGAATGGCAATGATATTAGACTTGCTATTCATTATTATTATTATTAGAAGTAGTATCAGTAGTAAAAGAAAAGGGGAAAATTCTTATTATTATTATTATTAGTAGTAGTAGTAGTAGTAGTAGTAATATTGTAAAGAAAAAACGGAAATTATTAATAGTAGTAGTAGTAAAGAAAAATTATTAGTATTAATAGTAGTAGTTGAAAAAGAAAAAAGAAAATTATTATTAATAGTAGTAGTAATATAGTTGTAGTGAAGGAAAAGAAGAAAATTATTTATTAGTAGTAGAAATTGTAGAAGTAGTATTAATAAAGGTAAAAGGAAAATTATTATTATTAATAGTTATATTAGTAGTAGTAAAGAAAAAGCAAAATTAGTAGTAGTAGTAGTAGTAGTAAAGAAAAACAAAATTATTATTAGTAGTAGTAGTAAAAGAAATTAGGTAACTTATTAATAGTAGTAGTAGTAATAGTCGTAAAGGAAAAGAGGACCATTATTATTAGTAGTAGTAATAGTAGTAAAGGAAAAGGGGAACATTATTAATATTATTATTAGTAGTAGTAGTAGTAGTAGTAGTATATGAAAGAGGAAAATTAACAGTAGTAGTAGTAGTAGTAGTAAGGGAAAGAGTAAAATAGACTGTACCATAATAGTGAAGATGATGTTAGAATTATCATTCATCTTAATTAAATATTATTAATTGTTATTAAAAACAAGAGATTATACGTTATAAGTAATAATATTATTGTTAATGAGGGTGGTACTGATGTAGGTAGTGTTGGGGGGGAGTGCTATTCCAAATGTCGTTTTCCTCCACCATGCCAACCGATTGGACCGCTTCTGTCCGTTCCTACCCTCCAGCCAAATGCTGAAATCTCCTCTTCATACCAGCGCTGTTCGTGCCAGGTATGGATCATCATTAGAACGGCTATTTATCACTGTCTTAGTCAATCTCTCGTTAACGTTTGTACTTGCCGGTATAACTCGGTGGTGAAAACGTGATAACTGCCAAAGTGAAGCGGATGTCTGGGTAGCGTACCGGCTATCGACACGGAATGTAGGGGTACTCATGCCCCGTTCAAATTCGCCTTCACACATAACCATTTCTTATTTTTGCCTCAAAGATGTGAGTGAAATAGCAGAGAAAATGGGCCTTGGCTGGATTACTTGTCCAGGAGAAAGATATCTCTGAATTTAAAGCCGGTTGGACGTGGGGCTATCAACTTGCCATAACACTAGTGTGGTTAGGGTGAGACTGCGGTTATATGTTACAAAAGTGAGTCTACTAGTACTAAGATGGGGAGGAGGAGGAGAATATATTTTATGTTCTATGATGGATCGATAGTACTCATCATATAAAACCCGGAAAATATATAATTTTCCATCGCACGCGAGGCTAATGCAACTAAAACTGCACATACACAAGAATTTCTTTGTCCTGGATAGTCTTGATTCTATACAATTCACTGACAACAGTGAATTGTATAGAATCAAGACAATTAGCAGATGGTGCTATCGGCATTGAAATCAATTATTCCCGCCGAAGATGTTCAAATTAGGCCTCTTAGATCAGCAAGGATCATTGAAGACAAAATTAGTTGGTGGTATCTTAACTGTATTACAGCCAAGGAAATTACATTGTTGGTGTTAAATTGTTATATGGCGGTAACTTATGTAGAAAATACGACATGATAGTTGGTCCTGACCTCCATGATTCCTGGTTTTTAAAAAAAAAGATCGCCCCAAACGGCAGAAATTCTCAGTTGCTCAGCGAGTAGAGCATTTTTATTTCCAAAGATACAATCGAAGAAATAACTTCAAAGCGTTGGCAACAATGTCCTAGAAAATTCCAGTTGTACAAAAAAAAAAAAAAAGGTCGCTTCACTGTACCGCTCCAGTAAGTATCTGTCTCCTTGCCCTAATCCTCTCCCTTTATGAGGGCCAAATCTACTGTTGTCATATTTGGGTTGGAGCTATTCAGTCGTCACTTCCCCGTCTCGATAGAGTTAACAAAAAAAAAAAAACGCCTGACTCTTTCGCAGGCGGCATGTGGCAAGTCTCTCACTGCTCTATTGCTACTGCGATGAAAGTGCTCGGACGAACTGTACTCCTTGGATCCAGCAGGACCCGCCATGCCACTTACATTGTAACAAACCATCAACATTCCCCACCCCCTACCGTATTCCATCGGTGAGAAATAAATTTCACTTGGACAGTTTCTTCCCGCGAAACATGGCGACAAAGATGAGGACAGCATTCCGAATATTGTAAATAAACTCTCATTAATAACGACATTCCTAATGTCATAATTGATGAACAAATTGGACGAGCCATTAGAAATATCAACATAAATGAAAAAGAACATAAAATTTCCTCAAATAACCGTAAGCATATCAAATGCATTATAACTATAACAATATGAAAAAGTCCGAAAATCTCATAAGTACTAATATATTCCCAATTGATCCCAGTAGAAAATAAAACTATATATTATACTAAATTTAATGCAAGTAATGATAAGCAATAAATTTAATGCAAATAATGATGAGAAATAACTCTTCTTCGTCAACTTGGGAAAAAAACAACATTTTATATCAGTTTAAATGTCCTTAAATGTCCTTTTATCAAAACGTCTTACACTTCATTTGACGGTTACAAGTTTTATTAAACAACAGCTAAAAACACATTCCTATCTATCTTCACAATACAGGAAAATACTTGTTGACAATACCAGTATAATAATAAATAATAAACAATAGCTTCAAATTCTTGAGGCCATCTATATCAAAATCAACCAATCAGCACTCAACAAAATTTATTACGAATATAGCAACAACATATCAAAATGAATATAACATTTATATACTAATTCCATTGTACATTTCTACCAATTCCCGGTCAGCGCCCTTATAGTGAAACGCTTTTCTGAAGAATTCCATAGTTACAACGGATAAATTAAGAAATTCTAAAATGACTATAACAGAAAACGTTTTAAAAATCACTATGTTAACGGAGTGCGGATTTTATCGCAGTTAAAATAGCATTTTTGTGTTTATAATTTAGCCCTGAAGATAATCTTAGAAAACACATGGTTTAAAAAAAAACTACGGGGCCTTCTTTCCTGAATTTCATCTTAACAACAGTATAAAAATAAGTGGACACAACATGTCTACATTATTCAATGAAAAACACTGAAAAAAAAACCTTTCAGCTAAGATTGGAACAGGTTAAAAGTGTTTAGTGTCAGACCCATTGTCTTCCCAACTGAGCAATGGTGAGAGGAAAAAGATCATTTAGGCCTTCAGTAAATGTACCAACATCCATGCTCTGGCTTTCATTTTCAAAGTCCATTCAAGGGCAATCAAGAGAACGGTGAATAAATTTTAAAAAGAGGGAACAGCGGAAAGGAGAACTGGATCAGGAGATCAGAACAAGAAGAGGGATCATCATTTCAACTTAGATCTAAAGAGATCAATGAGAAAAGACCCAACTCAATTCATGAGACTAGTTTCATTTATGATTGTCCAAAGAGCAATGAAAAGGGATTTGTTAGAATTTGTTACTCCAGGATAGAAATTCAGAAGGTTAGAGAAGGCGTAGATCATCTTGAATAAGTTGGAAAACGATCCTGGAATAATATATATATATATATATATATATATATATATATATATATATATATATATATATATATATTTTGAACTTTATTTCAATCCTTCATGAGCTACCGATCTTTAGCTATGATTAATTAATGATGAAAATGTCATTTTTGTTTACGATCTATTTCATTACAATTCTTCTGTTAAGCTCGGAGAGTAATTATACATTTTTTTTTTGCTCAAAGTAGAGTCTAATAATGTTATAAATCCTCGGATAATTCCAGTAAGATATATTTAATCATTTCTAAGATACAACGATTCAGAGCTTAATCTAACAATTGGACAATTTTGCTGTTACACGATTTGGACAATTTTGCTGTTACACACGGCATATAGGATAAAAAACCTAGTTTTAATGTATGCTATATTTATAGTAAAAGTTATCAATACTAGTGATAATGCGCATGTAAATATAAAAGTGGACATTGAAATCAACACCGATCAGTAACATCCTGTTTCATGGTTGAACGCAATCTTTGATTGCTTCGAATTGCGTTCAATTATAAAACAGACTGTCACCGCTCGATGCTGATCCCAGTATCCAGTTTTATATATACAGTGCTGTTCGATAAAAGTGACTCACCTTATCCTTTGAATTTAGCTCAACTATCGTTTCATCGGAGAAGAGAACATTCTTCCAGTCTTCTAAGGTGAAATTTTTGTAATAGTGAGCTCAATCAAGTCTCTTGGTTTTGTTGGCTTTGCTTATTAGCGGCTTAAACTTTCGTGTACAAGATTTGTAGCCTTGTTCTAACAGCCACCGACGGACTGTTGAAGAGGCAAGACTAACACCTTGCTCTTCGCTTAGACTGGCTTCAATTTCTTGGCTAGTTATAGTCCTATTCTTCGCAACTTCTCTCTTGATTACCCTGCCAGTTCTATCATCAATCTTTTTCTTTCGTCCCCTTGTTTCCTTCCTTGGAGCAGGACTGGCATCATTATGTGCCCTAAACACTCTAGAGACAGTTGATTGCGAGATTATAGCAATTTCTGCAATTTCTCACGTAGACTTGCCTGCTTTTGAGAGGGCAATAATAGATGCCTTAAGTGGTTCTGATGCGTGTTTGTACCCTTTCATCTGGTTAGTGACTTGAGTGTCTATTTCAAGCTGTTTTTATACTGCATGAGGCTTTCTGGAATACTCTAGATTTAATTTAAGCTGTTCTAGAATTCTCTAGAATATTGTTCTGAGTGTATTGTAAAATAGTTTTCAATATTTTGTCAAAAGCTCTTTAAATTTACCCGTTTAATCATTAGAATACGATATCTGAGTCACTTTTTTGGCACGGAGTTTTTTCCTGAATCTCATTTACATCCAAATTTATAATTATCAATAGAATACATTAGGGTGAATAAACATTATTCTTAGGTGGTCGAGAAGGGGTCTTTATATTAGTAAGATTAAAAATTATTATTTTAACCCCCCCTAAACAATAGACAAAAAAAATTTTGGATAAAAAAAAGAAATCAGGTGAGTCACGTTTATCGAACAGTACTGTATGTGAAGTTTTTTCTTTCTTTCTAAATAACCTGGGAGTTGAGCAATTTCTTAGATTTTTTTTTTTTTTTCTAAGATGTTAGGTCTTCAGGTATATATAATTTTCTTTTCTTTATCATACTATACACACAACAAAAACATTACTAAACTAAAGATCAGAAATAATCTCAAAATGCAGATAAGAAAACAAATATCTACTATCACCGTTAAAACCAAACAGATAACACCAACAAAAGCTACACACACTGCAAAGAACCTACCGAAAAAATGATTGAACACTAAACTACCAGAACACTAAAACCACCAAAACATAACCACCAACAGGAAATAATAACACTACTAGCACTGTTACCAACACTACCACCACCACACAAACACAACCACCGCTATACAATTAGCGTGCCCATCACGTCAGATAAAACCATTAACGCTCTCAAACTATTATTTTGTGACTACTACTATTACTATCGATATTAGTATTATTGTTACAACTTTTAGAACTATTACCTTATAACCATCACTACCACCATTAGTACTGTTTTTTATCACTGACATTATTATTACTATCTTTATTTTATTTCCTTTGATTTCTGATGTGTACTCATTTCTTTCCGGGTTCCGCCCAGAGACCTAAGGTTAGAAATGACATCATGACAGAAAAAATTACATAGACAAAGCCCTTCGTAAGGTGTGGGCTGTACTCGTAAGAACAATTTTTTTTGTGTATTTCTTTAAGGCATGGGCTTCCAGGAATCCCTTCAATGAATCAACTGGAATCTTTTCCAACCAATCCGAGGGCTCCAACTACAACGGGGATTTTTGATGTTCCCATGTGCCACATTTTTGAGATTTCGATTTCAAGGTCTTTGTAATTTGATAGCTTTTTGAAGATCTTCAAAGATACACTGCAGTCTGCAGGGACTGCCATATCAATAAAGAGGCACCTTTTTTGTGTGCGATCTCTAATAACAATGTCTGCGCGGTTGGCCTTGATTGTTCTGTCAGTGTGTAATGTGTAGTTCCATAGAATTGTAACAGGTCCTATCTCCGTAACCAGGTCTGGGTGGTGTTCTTACCAGTTTCTTTCAGTTTGCTTCCCTAGAAGTTATAGATTTTCCAGTGCAGATATTGGTCCACTCTGTCATGCAGGGTTTTATATTCAGTGGGTGCTAATACCTTGCAACCTGATACAAGATGATCGATTGTTTCTGGGTAAATATCACAGAACCTGTATTTTGGGCTAACACTATATTTTAGTATGTGTGCTTGATAATTTCTGGTTAACAAGCACTGATCCTGTGCTGCAAGGATAAAACCTTCGGTTTCAGCTTTTAACCCTGCACTACGTAGCCACTGATGGGTACGGGGCTTGTCTACTTGTTTGGTACGGGTAGATTATTGGCCATGAAGCGGTTTATCTTGCCATTGTTTCTGTCTGGTCGGTTGCATTTGTTTTTGCTTTCTTTTTTATGTATTTTGCGGCTTCAATCGGTGTATTGTGCTTTACTTGTATTTCTGCATCCATTTTGAACTTGTTAACTTCTTTTATTACGGAATAAAGGCGCTTATTACTTTCATATTCTTTGACACATATCATCATCCAGTCTTCTGTGGTTTCCAGGTATCATTGAAGGCCAACTTTTGTAGTTTTGTAAAACAGTTCTAGTTGAACTAATCCTCTTCCTCCTTCGGATCTGGGCACATACAGACGATCAACATCAGCTTTGGGATGATGCATGCGGTAGCAAGTGAGAAGCTTTCTCGTTTTGACGTCCGTTCGGTTAATGTCAGCTATGGTCTAATTAAGGATGTTAAAGCTGTATTGCACCTTAGGAACAGCCAAGGTGTTTATGGCAGATATTTTGTTTATTATTGTTATTATTATTATTATTATTATGACTACCACAACTATTTTCATTATTATCATTGTCATTATTATCTTTCTATTATTTTATTATTCTATTTATTTTTCATTTATTTATTATTATTATCTATTTTTATGTTGTTATGGCTATTATTATTATTATTGCTGTTATTATTATTGTTTCCAACATTATTAGGAAAAATTTAACGTTCATCAAAACTAATATCCATTGTTAATTATCAAGACCGTTATGATAGGAGACAAACGTCATACCAACTGCACCAAGGGACACCCCGTTGACGAACAGGCAACGAATTAGACGATATAGCGCCGATCGATTACATATTCCGTGGTGGAACTCATCCGAGTTTCCCTTACCCATAGGACTGTGCCCCCACGAGCCACAACTAGTATCGCCAAGCCTCTCCAACTGGAGCATTAGAAGCCGGTTCAAACAACGATATACAAGTGATAGAAATTATTAAGAGGATTTGAGATATTCATAATTAATTCATCGAGTCTAGAAGAATCCTCAACAGAATGCAGAAAGCAATGGACGGCTGTTTCGTCTCATTCGTTGCCTCTTCGTCACCGTCTTCGTCAATTCTCGGTAGTAGATGCGCACTGCTGATGAGTCCCAAATATAGGACGAAACGGCCGTGTGTGTGTGGTGTATGTGTGTGTGCGTGTGTGTGTGTGTGTGTGGATATATATAGTAAGCCGATGAAAGAAATTCGAGAGATAATAAACAACAAAAATTACAATATTGATAACATAACTAACAATATGTGTTGTATATTAGTAGGCCTTTTGACCAAATGGAAGTATGATGAGAAAAGATGTTAAAAATCGAAATTTTTGCACACACCTGTGTCAAACAAAAAATTCAACAAAAAATTTTTAAAAATGAAGTGAGACATGGGGGTTACTTTCCAGTATCTATTATACTTCTGCTCAGATCTAGTAGTTTTGAGCTAGCTGTTTGCTATCAATATATCAATAACAATATCACAGCTAATATTAACATTAACATAATTAAAATCTTTAATAACACAGCTGCTGTTACTGCTGTTACTGTTGTTAAAAAATACAAGCAGCATCTGCGTGTATACAGACAAAACCCAACTTGACCCACGTGGTAGGAACAGACCCAAATCAATGAGTCCGGGTGTTCCTCTACATATGTGTGTACGTGTGAGTGCATGTGAGCATGTCTGCCGTCGCTAACAGCCAACCAGAAGAACGTCAAAGCCGCACCCACCTGTTCCCTAATATGAGAACATTACTATATATGAAATGCTACAATCTTGACACCGAAATAGACAGAATGAAAATTGCGTACATACGTGTGCTCGAGCGTATGAATGTGCAACTGCGCCTAATCCAAGTTAATGAATATAGGTGTGTATGTATGAACTAACATGTATATGCCTGTGTGTGTGTGTGTGTATGTGTCTATGTATATGCAAGTGTCATACCAAGCAAACACAGAAAAAAAATTACCCCCCCTCTTACTAACACGCACAAATAATCAAACACAAATAAAGCATAAATAGATCCACTTTTGAAAAAAAATAAACCGGTTTGTCTTAAGATCGTGAAAGCATGAAACCTAAGTTCACAAACAACTCTCTATGCAACCGAATATGTTAGTTCTATCACGGATGTTGAGTACTTTCCACTAATACCGCACGCACACGCACACGCACACACACACACACACACACACACACACACATATATATATATATATATATATGATTGGATAGATGTGAGTTTGTCAAACTCACATCTATCTAACCAAATATGTTAGCTCTATCTCTGATATTGAGCGCTTTCTAATAAGTACCGCGCATATAATATATAAATAATTAAACATATATATATTTATTTATCTATATACACTTTTCACACACACATATATATATATATATATATATATATATATATATATATATATAAAAAAATTTACTATATTTATATAGTAAGAAGGCTCACTACTATACAGACCGTATAGACATATGGATAAACACTGTCTAGTGACTGTCAGTTTTCTACTTCAATCTCCAGTTGAAGTGCACAAATACTTCATAGGACTGTATATACAGTGCTTTGTTTATGAAGCTCACGCGAGGCTTAATGGAAGAGGGAAAAGAGAAAAATAACCCCACCCATTTTCTTTTTAAAGGATAGCGCTGTGGGTTATTTATACATGGTACATAAACATGATCTTTTGTGGGGGCCAAAGGCTCCAATTAGTCCCTCAACAAAAACTAGCTTTAAATCCATCCAGCTTAGCTTGTTTTCTGCTAGAATTTTATGTGTACAACGCTACATAAAAACAGAGTCAAGAAGAAAGAAAAGGTAGAAAGGATAGTTAAAAGGTATTTATCGCCCTTTCACCTTTAATTAAATAATCCGCAATGTGAAACGTTTAACTAGAATCTGATGCGATTCGAAAATGTTTCATGTTAAAAAAGTAACGAAAGCATTTCATGTAAAAGAAAATACGATATATATATTTTTTTTTGAAATAATATATTAAATATTTTTCATTTAAAGTAAAAAGAAAGAAATGTAACAGAGTTAGAATATTTCCTTAATGATGCGAAATAATTTTGGAAACGTATAAAAGCTGAAATATTACATTTTATATAAAATAAATGCACAAAATAAATATTAAATTTAGATATGGCTTTTTAAAAATATCTCACAATATAATACGCCACACATATTTGTATACTTTTGTCTTTAATTCTATATTCCAGGTTACTTGCTTTGAACTGGTGACACCAGGCCACTTTTTTGTTATGGCACTAGCTAAATGAAATTAAATGAAAATACTGATTCTGTACAACGATATTTGAAAATCATAACTATCTGTGATATGTAATGAGAAACGAGGAAACTTTGGCACAGAAATCCCAAGGCCCATAAGAATAGGGGGAAAATACTTATCAGGAGCTAAAAGTGGTAATAAGGGATCGACTGGGAAATCAGTTGCAGCGACCATTTTTAGTGACTTGTTTATCTATGAAATTCGGGTTTTCCAGAATTTTTTCACTCAGCAGAATAATATGATCATCAACAACTTTCTCTACTGTTTGGCAACAAATAACTACAGTAGTCTGTGTCTTAAGAAAACAGAATTTTGAACATTTTCGGCTGTGATCGGGAACACCTTTTTGCTTGAGTCATACCCCAGAAACAGGTTATAGTCATTTCGGAAATTAAATTGTCAAACATCGTGGATGTGGATATATATATATATATATATATATATATATATGAACGCGTGGCTGAGTGGTTCGCTTTCTGATAATGATACCAGGGTTCGAATCTCACCATGGTCGATTTGTCAGGAAGGAAACTTCCTGATGTTATCGGAATGGATCGAAGTCGATAATAGCGTGCGGTACATTTGGAAAGTGCCTGAAACCCATACCACGGGTTAACCCAAGCCTTGCGAGTGAAATTGGGTAGACGAAACTCTTGAGAGCCGTCGATAGCTGTGCTAGCACAAAGCGACAAGTCATCGTGGCCGAGAGCTTGAGCGTGATGGCTTTGTTCAAACTGTTGATCACGCTAGAAAACACGATCTCTCCCAGAAACTGTAACTAAGGTCTGCTCAGCATAGTTGCAGTATAAACCAAAAGTGGGCTCTGTAGGTGTTAAGCAAACACAAATGTGCCTGAGCGATCGTCTGCAATAGGGATTGGGTAGACGCCCTAGTAGACGGGTATCCTCGAATACGAGTGGCCAAGTATTATATATATATGTATGTATGTATGTATATATATGAAATATATATATATATATATTATGAAGTGGATTAAGTCAGACAATTATTTGACATATATGTTGTGTTCATAAGTTATTTTTATAGATATAATTTAATTAAGCAAATGTAATTAATACTATTTAATTAAAAAACAGAGCATTTGCTTAAATTATATCTATGAAAATAACGTACAAACAGAACTGAATATATATATAAGTGATAGAGATTACGAGGATTTGAGTTAGTCATCGAGTCTAGAAGAAACCTCACTGGACGGGTATTTCGTTTTATATTCTGAACTCATCAGCAGTGCGTATCCACTACCCAGAATTGAAACCGGGCTCGTTATGATAGGAAACAAACGTCATACCAACTGCACCAAGAGACACCCCGTCGACGAACAGGCAACGAATTAGACGATATAGCGCCGCTCGATTACATATTCCGTAGTGGAACTCATCCGTGTTTCCCTTACCCATAGGACTGTGCCCCCACGAGCCACAACTAGTATCGCCAAGTCTCTCCAACTGGAGCATTAGAAGCCGGTTCAAACAACGATATACAAGTGATAGAAATTATTAAGAGGATTTGAGATAATCATAATTAATTC
The DNA here is from genome assembly GCA_903632075.3 of Acanthosepion pharaonis. NCBI lineage: Eukaryota > Metazoa > Mollusca > Cephalopoda > Sepiida > Sepiidae > Acanthosepion > Acanthosepion pharaonis. Next base: position 2,156,403 of record CAHIKZ030002722.1, on the reverse strand, counting down.
ATCGAGTCTAGAAGAATCCTCAACAGAATGCAGAAAGCAATGGACGGCTGTTTCGTCTAATTCGTTGCCTCTTCGTCACCGGGTGTCCGTTGGTACAGTCATATCGTAACGGTCCGTGTTTCAATTCTCGGTAGTGGATGCGCACTGCTGATGAGTCTCAAATATAGGACGAAACGGCCGTGTGTGTGTGTGTGTGTGTGTGTGTGTGTGTGTGTGTGTGTGTGTGTGTGTGTGTGGATATATATAGTAAGCCGATGAAAGAAATTCGAGAGATAATAAACAACAAAAATTACAATATTGATAACATAACTAACAATATGTGTTGTATATTAGTAGGCCTTTTGACCAAATGGAAGTATGATGAGAAAAGATGTTAAAAATCGAAATTTTCGCACACACCTGTGTCTTTTCTCAACAAAAATTTAAAAAAAAAATGAAGTGAGACATGGGAGATACTTTCCAGTATGTATTATACTTATGCTCAAATCTAGTAGTTTTGAGCTAGCTGTTTACCACGATTAGGTTTGTGGAGGATTTGTAGATGGCTTTGTTTGGAAAGTGTCTTCATTGAGTACGCTTAAATTCTTATTTAAAACTAGAATGTTTTAATTTATATTAAAAATGCATTTTAAATCAGACTTTCAGAGTTCTTGATGGCATTTACATGAAGACGCTAAAAGAAAACCTCTAATGTTATCAATACTATGGTTCAGATGGCAGGAAAAAAATTAATTCTATTCAAAGGACTTTTATTTTACCCGTCCAGAAATTTGAACTCCGTTGAGTTGAACTTGGAAAATTTTCTCCGTAAAATTAGATTAAAAGTATACTTCTTCACAAATAGTAACAGAAACCCACCTTATATGACCAATGATAGAATAAACAAAATATAACAAAAATCGATATATTGGATCCCATGAAATGGATAGAGAACCGCCACATTCGTTCATATATTAAAAATGCCGGAAACCACATTGATAAATTTATACGCAACAACCTCCAAGAACGCGGTGCTGTATAGCCAGTCTCGCTCTATCAATTACGACTGAGTAGTGTGTTCGATTCTTACTGGGTGCTTCAAACCTTCGTCCTTGTACTACATCTAAGCTAAACTTAGTAAATTACTGTAAAATATATCCAAACAATAACATAATCATCAAACAAACTGACAAGCATGAATTAATCATCATTATTAGCAGAACAAATTACATAATAGAATCAGAAAATCAAGTCGACCTCTAAGATTTTTTTATGAAAAACTCACCCCAAATCCCATCAAACATTTCAAATCAGATCTCTAGGCTCTAATTAGCAATTTAGACTGTAGTATACAGTCAGAAGTCAATGCTTTAGTTCTGGATATACCTAAACCAGGTACATTGTATACTACTCCCAAATTACGCATAATTTCTAAATTAATAACAGACAAAGCCACCAACGTCTCAGTTACCACAAACCCACACAAAATATACAAACTCTTATGATCCATCAACCCGGTCGACCGATAGTTTCGGGAATCTAAACTCTAAGAAAGCACATCTGAAATTTCATTGACAACATCCTCAAACCTTCACAACAAACGATAACATAATCAAACTAACTAAATAAAAGACACAACCCATTTCTTACAAAAATAGATAGATTTCCAAATGATTCACTCCTTGTGAACATGGATTGTACACCCCAATACTACAACATCCAACACCAGGAGGGAAAAAAAACTTATAGGAATTTATTATATGGCTTCCAGGAACAGAACATACAACAGAACACTCGCCACATCATAAAATTCATACTCATCCAGTTCGAGTTCAATGCCCACAATTTTCTTCGGGCACGGCGATGGGAATTAAAATGGCCTCCAGCTACGCGAACATATTTATGGACGCTCTGGAACGAAATATGTTAAGTAGATACCAGCTAGAACCTTTCCACTACCACAGATGCATAGACGATATCGTTTTTATATTGACACTTTCCATGTCTTTAAACAATACATCAACAAATTCCACAATGGAATATTCTGCCACTTCTAATCCATTTCTGGGTGTACTGATATACCTAAACAAAAACTACATCGCCATATCACTATAAACTAAACCATAGATAATCATTGACTTTTCTATCCGAAATAATGAATGCCCTGGAACGAAATAGATTAGATACCACAGAGAACCTCTCCACTATTACAGATATATAGGCGATATCTTCTTTAAATGAACACATGGTGAGAACAATCTCCATGGCTTCAAGCAATGCATAAATAATTTTCAGAGCACTACGAAATTCACATTGGAATATTCAGCCAATTTACTATATATATATATAAGTATAGGGTTAGGTAAATGAGATAACTGGATATTAGCGAGCGTATACGCGTATAAGAAAATACATAATTACTAAATATAGCCAAGAGGTGTAGGCACAATAGTGCTCAATGTTGTTAGATAGAGCTAAGAAATATATGTTAATAGAGACAGTTATACCTACGTTTGATGTGCGACTCGAGTTTCATTGGTTACCCAACTCATCGGGCACGAGATATCTCGTAGTTATGTGTATTCATTAACACAGACACACTCACACACACACACACACACACACACACACACACACACATATATATATATATATATATATATATGTTTCAGCAAAGATGACTGACAAGGTACAGCGATTACCTATTGTTATTTGTCATAAAATAAGTAACATTACAACATTCAGAAAAATTGTTTTACATCGAACAACAACAGTTATAATTGCAGTACCTCGTTATTCATCTCTAATGAATCTTGTATAAAAGAGGAATTGCTGCTCAAATGCACAATATATATATATATATATGTATATATATATATATGTGTGTGTGTGTGTGTGTGTGTGTGTGTGTGTGTGTGTGTAAGAGATTATTGTTGTTCCGAGAAAAAATGTGTATATTTGAAAGAGAAAAAAGAAGCAAATCTTTTTGATTATGTGGAATTTTTCATACTTTATTTTGTATAATTTGCTACTCAGGTCTCGGATCTTGTAACTCTCTTCAGGCGAAGAATAGTTCGTTAAACATATTATTTAAATGAATGAATGTTTTCTTCCTATGTTAAACCTTTTAACCATTCGCTTTTGTGTAATAGTAGTCATCCGACAACACACACACACACACACACACACACACATAATGTTTTGTATGTCCGAGTATTTGATATTCTTGATAATGGCTAAAAGTATAGCCGAAAGAGCTCGGACATGCAAAACATTTGGACAATTTCTACATAATTTACGTACAGAAAAGAAGACAATTATAAGAACACAAGAAAAATTTAATAAAAAATCTTAACCGCAGTACCTTGTCAGTCGTTTTTAATGAAACGTGTATAAGAGAGAGAGATTGCTGCCCAAATACACAATATTATATACATATATATATATGTGTGTGTGTGTGTCCAGGTAAAATGAGAACGAATAGAGTACAATTCCAAAGTTCCTAATATTTAATTTAAAAGAGGGCTCAATATAACCTAGAGCAATATTATTTATTTTAGGATATTACACCGAAAACATGTCAAAATTACTACACAATGCATATCAATGCATCTCATAGCGACTGTAAATTCCTGGTCAGTGGACGATTTATTTAGATTTAAAAGAAAAATACAACTTCTATTTACGAAAAATAAAAAAAAGGTAGGGTTATAAGTTTTGTGGGCTTACTCTGATCAAACAATCAAATATGACCTACTTTACATTTAAACTAAGCGAAGAAGCAAAAATTTAAAAAAAATATTTTTATAAATGGGTCATAGATTGGCAGCTAACGGCAGCTAGACATAAACTAAATCGGGTACAAATGGTTACATAAATTATACAAACTAGACTATGATGTCTCCTAAGAAATCAAAATGGGGTGGACAGGTAATTTAACAAAATACTAAACAAGTTATATTCTTTGTGAATTTCCTCCATAATTTTTTTATAGTTAATAAATAAATAGCTTCTTTAAGAAACTAGTAAATAATTTAAACGGATAGAATAATTTAATAAATTAATATGCAATAGTTGAATAAATATTTTTCATATAGGATGTTAATAACAGTAACCAATCAATGTAAAATGTCAAAAATAGCAACCAAATACCAATACATCCGTACAAGATGTTACTAATACTACCAGGAGATTAATACAATATTATATTAAATTCAACTTAATCTTACAAATAGAAAGATAAGCCTTATATAGTGCAATGCAGTACAACGAAAATATAAGAAAAAGCATTATCGAATCCCAAAGTTTTACTAAATTTTAAGATAGAAAGTAAACTACGTTTACAATTTACTGTTAATTCATTTCTTTGATTTAATAAGGAATTTTCATTGAATCTGATAATTTCCAGTTTTTCATGTAAGCACACAAAACGGGGTTCATATAAAGAGCTACATGTCCTTGCCGTTTTTTAAAATTTTCCATTTCACCTTAGGAGTTTTATTATCAGCATTTAAACTCCAAAATGATTTAGAAAGTGATGTATTATTTTTATAAGTATTATGGGTGAATGACAAGATATGTTGATATCACCTAGACTTGAAAGAATTATTAGTACTACAAATATAGAAATTTTCAACCGTCGGATTCTCTATTGTATAGATAGTACAAAGATAATCAAGAGATTTAGTTAAACATTTGTCTGACAATGGGCATTGATCAGAATTCCCACAATTACATTGACCAGTATCATTAATAATATTTTCTTGGAACGTGTATTATGATCCAGATTATTAAATTGGTTTAAAATGTTATCATTCTGTAACTTTATAATTCAAGATTATTAGTGCAGCTATAACTTAGTTTTGATATGTTTCTGTTAAATATTTCACTAAGAGGGTTACTTTTAGGAAAATATTTATCAATCAATTGGAAGAACTTATGACCTAACCTTGTATTGACTAACTGATTAAACGGGGGGATGTACCAAATGATCTTATTTCTGTTTCTTTTATTTGGTCCACAATCATCATATTTTCTAAACTTGATTTCAGCGTAATTATAACCACTATTCTATAAAACTTTATTATAAATACCGCTATATTTATCAAAGACATCTTTGCCCGATAAGTGGTTGCTAATCCTACGTTCTACAGGCAACGGTATATGTTGGATTAGAGATGGAGGATAGTTAGAATTGGGGTGAATATAAATTGGGTTGGCATTATTTTTCATATAAGGTTGAAATATATCATTAACGTGATCTGACGTAACATCAAGAAAATCTACTTGTTTAGCATTAGTACTTATCAAGATTTAAACTTTTTAGTTCTCTATAAATAATTTTCATAATTTATCTACCTTAATTTTAGTGGAATTTTTACTACCATGAGACCATCATCTCTATATAACTCTATACTATCAACATTGAAATCTTCAGAAAGAGTAAGGTTATATAAAATAAATAAACCCACCAAATCAGAAGACTCAGCAGAATCTAATGATCCCATTGAAATATTAAAGTAATCATCATTCTTAAACCATTGTTCTATATTGTAGATGAGAACTGAGTTCATTATTATATTTATCTCTTCACTGGAGATGCTGTAATATTCTTTGGCAAATTCCAAAGCCAGATGTAAAAAGATCCTTGGAGATGGAAGGATAAAAATCCACAATATTAAACTGGATAAAAGAGCAGCTGCTTTTGATACGAATACCTTTAAACCAATTAATGACTTCTGTGGTAACAAGCCAAAGGCCAGAATTAAAATAGACTCGTGGGTATGTTTTGATTAACCAATTAAATGTCAGATCTACGCTAAATAGAAAATAGCTAACTAATCATTTAGTTGGTTAATCAAGACATACCCATGACTCTATTTTTAATTCCAGCTTATGTCCCCAAACAGCTTTAACTTTCCGAAAATAGGTAACAGTTTCTTTTTAAATTTCCTTAAAAATCATTTAATCACCAGGTATTTACTATTGTCTGAATAAGTACAGTCATAGTATTGAAACATGAAAGCTTTTGTGTAGTGATTTTAAAAATGTTTTATTATAATCTCTTATAACATATATATATATATATATATATATATATATATATAGTACCATAATTATTTTATATTCGATGTGAAACAAACGACTCATAAAATATTGCAAAACGGCCCTCCTGAAAAACACAATGAATCAAAAATATTTTATCTTACTAATTAACTCTATCACATTTACAATTGAAAAAAATCTATATAAACTAAACATAAAATCTGTTACTACTACATCCAAAACAATAAAAACTTAGTCAATACTAAACAAAACCTGAAGGAGGAACATGATATACCAACATAAATATCAGTCGCATTGACCGACTGAAGGACGAAACCCGTCACTTTTTCCCTTGTCATACAATTTCCCCAATATTACT
>CAHIKZ030002722.1:2132500-2145000 GCA_903632075.3 Acanthosepion pharaonis | reverse complement strand
GCTCTGACCAGCTTGGACAAGCTATGACCAGCTAAAACATTCGGGTTCCCCACTTTAAAAACTGACCTTGTGTCACATCCTGACTCAGTGGGGGGGGTCAAGTAAATATCTACATCATTATATACGTCATTGTGCCATCTTTATATTCGTCATTGTGCCATCTTAACATACATCATTCGCCTTTATATGTCATTGTATACGTCATTATATACGTCTTTGTATACGTCATTATATACGTCTTTATGTACGTCATTGTATACGTCTTTATATACGACATTCTATCTGTATTTATGACCCCCCACAGACTTTGAAATGTACATGTGGGGACTAGTTAGGATTTCATAGAGACATTAAGGTATTATGGTGGATGTAGTAAGAAAGGTAGGAGGAGAATGTGTTGTTTTGGTGATAGGACTATTGTTGGTATGTTTGGGTCAGTGTTTGTGACTAGCTAAGTTTAGAATTAAGACAGAAGACCGTCCTTTCCCCCAATCCCACTTTTCGCCCCTGTGCCATATTTTGTACTATTGTACGAATAAATATTATACCATTTGCCGTTAATGAAACTCGTTGCTGAGTATTGGGTTGCTCATCGACACTCCCTTCTGTGTAAAATGAGTCCTTTGTCGAATCTGAAAAGACGTCTGCAATCACCACATGGTAGGATACAAGGTTTCAAAGGATGAAGACCTCTCGCTTTTCTTTGCCCCCCCCCATCGTTTCTTCTATTTGTCTTCTGGTGTGTTGGACGGGTGTTTTTTCGTGGACTGTGCTTCTCCAATTGGTTCTTATACATCATTATATACGTCTTTATATACGTCATTGTATATATGTTATTCTATTCATCTTTATATGCTTCCTAATATACATCTTTTTATCTCATTGTATACGTCTTTATATACGTCATTGTATACATCATTGTATACGACATTCTATCTGTCTTTATATACAGCATTCTATATATCTTTATATACGACATTTTATACGTTTTTATATATGTCATTGTATACGTCTTGATTGACGTCATTCTATACGTTTTTATGTACGACATTTTGTACGTCTTTGTACCCGTCCTTATATACGTATTTATTTATGTTATTCTATTTATCATTTGAAAAGAAAACATTATTAGATCCCATGAGAAATTGTATAAAAAACTAAATCAGGGCACCTTGTCTGTCGTATTTAATGAAATGTGCATGAAAGAAGGATTGCTGCCTAAATACACAAATTTGTCATTGTATACGTCTTTCTATAGTCATTATATACATATTTATATACGTCATTATATACGTTTTCATATACGCTATTATATATGTCATTCTAGACGTCATTATATACGTCTTTATATACGTTTGCACTATACGTCATTGTGTCTTCATACATCTGTGCGTGTGTGTGTGTTTGTATGTGTGTGTAACATTATAATACGTACAAGTCAACGAAAATCTAATAAATAGAAGTATAGAGAAATTTATTTACTGAAAAAAAAGTTTGAACAAAGTAACTATAAACAATATTTTTTTCTATCCTCTGCCAGCCGCAATGATAGAGAAAGCATTATCTCGAACCATCGCCAGTAAGACACGCTGCAAGAGCCACTGATGATGCGAGAAATCAAGTCAATTGTCCAGTGACTGCTGAACGATTTTCTTATAGATGAATACGACTCAAAGAAATAAAGCTATGATTCTTCGGGTCAATGTTGAGAATACCATGGACTGAGCTTGCGATCAACAAGGATGTTGATAATGAAGAAAGAGGTTTCGGAGTTTGATACTCACATGGCATACTGTAAATCTGCGAGAAGGTCAGAGAGGAACATATTAATCATTACCTACCCACTGAACCTAATGTCTGTTATTGTTATGGTCCAGGTTAGGACCAAGGAAGAACAACACGAACACAAGAGTAGAAATAACGAAGGTATATTACACGAAATAATAATACAAGATGTGGAAGGTGTTAGTATGACTGTCAGTCTGGTTTGGAGTGAACTACCATCGGCTCGACTCGATTCGGTATCTAGCCGCCCCCACGAGGGTTGCATATGGCACAAGGCCGAGTTTAACGTGAGCTTCCCGAGCCCGTAGCCTCGGCCAAAAAATGCCCGTAGAACCCGTATAAACGGGATCGGGTTGGTCAACCTCCCCGAACGAGACTCTGCCCTTTGGAGGAGCCTCGTCCAGGTTCCTCTCTTCTCAGAGGCAGAGAGTTCGACCGTCAAGCCAAGAAGCTCGGCTCGATTCTCTCTCTTGAGAGGCGTAGTATACATAGTGTTAGGAAGAGTTCATTCTGTAGTTATAGGTAAGGAGCCATGACAGTTATGGATAGAAAATATTGCTTAAACCGATAAAAGAAGCTATGAAGAGTCACGTTCTGAGAGTATCCCGATCAAGGATCCTGTACCTCCTTAGGGTCGTAGGAGCAACACGCGTACTGCAGTTGTGGTGTGTCTAAGGTAAGATATCCCGACGGACCCCAACCCTCTCCAGGCTTGTTTGAATTCAGAGTTTTCCTTTTCATGGACTGATTGCCAAACAAGGCACTATGACCCAATCTGTTCTACTATTTGTCCATAGATGTGGAGACAGAATCATATCTTTCCCAAGTGTACGTAAGTATATCTTTATATACGTCATTTTATACGATATTATATTCATTTTATATACGATATTCTGTACTACCCTATATATGTCTATCTTCCTGAGATGAGGTATTATGTACATTGTTTATATTATTCGGACTATTGTGCTCATCTTTGTCGCCATATTTATCACAACGTTTCGGCCGTTGTACACTCCGGCCTTCTTCAGTTGGTTGAAATGTCGAACTGAACCCTTTATTTCGTTGCTGAAGACATTAGGTTTATAATTCCCAGAAATTCATACCCAGATGTCCTCAAGGACACATAGCACAGTATAAAGGCGTTGATTTTCCCAGTGACAGGACCCAAAGAGTGAGTTCAATACCGGGTTAAGTCAGTGAAGAACTTTTTGAGGGAAAATTAACAGGAGATAATCATATCTGACATCCATCAAACATGGCACGTGGAACTAGAACACATACCCCAGTGAGCGTAATAAAGGGTTCAGTTCCTAATTCTTCCACCTGAAGAAATAAAGGGTTCAGTTCGAAACGTTGTGTAAAATTCGGCAACAATAGTCCGAATAATGTAAATAATGTACCTTATATATGTCTTTATTTATATCTGCTATTTAACTTTAGCTGGAGCGATGGATTCATACGTTTCCCAGGGGTACATAAGTGAATGTAATGAACTCGACTGGAATTCGAATTCAGCTCTCCGATTCCTCGCTACCCCAAAATAAAAGAAGTTATTCCTCTTGATTCATTTTATTGCAATTATCTGAAATTCTACCATTCTTTGATGAAATGTTGCAATAAATCAGACGGAGATAGGGCATCAAATAATTCATTAATCTTTTCAGAAACTTAAACTATAAAAAGATTGCCGGAGCATACTCCAGCTGATATTTTCTGGCAAACGTAACTAAATCTAAGATACCACTTTGAATAATTAATAATTCTGGTACCGGCATTTCAGTTGCAGTTATAAAAAAAAAAAAAAAAGCGACGGCAACTTTAATTTACGGAGTAACGAGTCAAATATTTGTTTTATCTTTGATTTGAAATAACGTTAATAAAATTAATTTTAAAAAAAAACACCTTGCTAATGAATATAGCTTCCAACGAAACTAAAAATGTATAAAAAATATTTGGAAACGTCCGCTTTTGAGTGGTATACTTCAATGTATGCTTACTATGCCTGGTCTAACATTCTTTACAAACATAATACGTCCCTTTCATTTTGTTTTTGTTGTAGCATCGTGACATCGATGCAAAGATCTCCCGGGTTTTCTTTCTTTTTGAGAGGGGTGAAAAATTTGAAAATTACCCGTTTTAAATTAAATAACATCTGGGCACTGTATGATTTCCATCGATCACAATAAAACGTGATTTTCGTCATTCACATTTGAGCTATAGAATTGACATCGCTGGAATTTACGTTAATGGATTTGGTTCATGTCAAAATTTCAGATAATACCAGAGAGGTTTCAAGAACATATCGGCTGATTCATTATGATAGTTCGTGGAATATTGATGATATTTATTCCCAGTTATTCAAACAATTGTTTGTTATTCATTAAGTTGTTTAAACTACGTATCTCATCCTTTTTGGTCGCTTTGGTTGTAACTGCAATATTTCGGTTGGTTCATTCTACTGCCTTTTTTCTGTGTGGAAAGATGCGGTATTTTTGTAGTGGTGTTTTTGTTTGTTATTGTTGTTTTTTGTTTTGTTCTTTTTTTTTTGTTTTTTTTTTTAGGGATTTTATTCTAGAACTTGGAAACTACTTGAAAAATGTATTCCTCGTTTCTTACTACACAGGCTGTACATCTAAAAGAAAGGAAAAGGTCGTGGAATGGATTGACCGAAATATAATGGCAACAATAAAAGCAACAGGAAGCATACGATCAATAGTGTAAACAACTGTTGATTAACGACTTAAAATTTATAGAATGCATTAAGTGTGTAAATTCCTGTTAACATACATTGTATTATTTTGTTTTGATATTTTTTAGATGAACACCTGTCAATATATATTGGCTTATTAAAATTAATTGGAACTATTGTCCTCATCATTGATTATTACAAATATTATTAACCCGACGTTTTGACCAAGTACACTCTAGTCATCTTAAAAAATAAGATAATAATCAACACATGTAATCTGTCCATACCAGCCACAATAATATGCATTTAAAGACATTCAAAGAGTATGTAACAGAATGTTAGTTCTGTAATACCATCTATAATAAAATGTGAAAAATATTTTGAATAATTCATTTTTTTTATAATAATGTTCACCCAGTACAAGGCCCGAGAGTTACTCGAGGTAGAGGGTTGCAGAATAAGAGATACGGAGAACTGTTTATGAGGATATGTGGGTAAGATAATGATTAACCCTAGATTTGAACAGGTTAAGATTCTAGTGATAGGGGAAGCATCCTCTTGGGAATTCGGTTCCACAAAGTAGCGGAACTTACATCTCAACAACGGAATAAGAAGAGAATGAGGGTGATTCGCTGCAATGTGCGTGGATTGGCGGGTCTTAGCCGTTAAGGTTAGAACTGGTGGCACTAAGAAATGTAGTTCGCTTCAACACTTTCCATTGAAGGGGTTGCAAAGTGGAATTATTTTTTTTGTGGGGGAGGACTCTGTCAAGACTGGAAAAGTGAAGACTGAGCAGCTCTTGCCTATATATGGAAGCAGTTTTAGGCCTGGTCTAACTCTTGTAAAGAAAGAGGATAGCAGCAGTACTTACTGGAGCGATACAGGAAACCGACCCTTCCCTAGCATCTTTAGCGATGAGTACAAGTTCCACTTGAGGTCTGGGTTGAGTATAAGTCCCACTATGTGCTCAAGACACCGAGAGAACACCCAGGCATCGTACTATGCAAAAATTCAGGGCCTGTTTGTATAAATTGAATGGTAAATTATATTCTATGGTTGTGTATGTCTGTTTCATTCTGAGTAAAGACAGAGATGCATACGTGCAAATAAACGTCTATTGAAAGTGTCTAGCAATTTTATAGCGTAGTGAGTTCGATTGTTCGATTGTCTCTGAATGTTTGAATATGCTCTTTTCGGGCCACATTGAAATAAACGCTGTTAATAAGTAGTTTATATTTTTTCCCTCATATCTTTAAATATAAATATATTATTGTCTGATTCTTACTGAAAAACTATTGCTACCAAGCAAGTTTCGCAAGCCATAGCTAAAAGCTTTTGAGTTTCACTTGAACCGCGACTGTATCCAGACGAGATAAAGTTTCGAAATTTATGAGACATGTAACTCTATGCGTGAATTCTGACCAAAACGGACTTAACTAAAATGTCTCTGTCTCTCGGTGTTCATTGATATTTTTAAATCATTTCAACCCAAGTAAAGCAATAAAGCCTCTAAGATGCAAGAGATGTCTTAATATTTAATATTTAAGGAGCTCTGAGCTAGATCAAATATGACGGAAAATGGAGAAAGAAATCATTCATAATGGCTGTTTTCAAAATGAAATAGCTTTGCTTACTTTAAAAAAAAAAAAATCAACATTTCAATTCCTGTCTTTAAGCTGGGCCCGAACACCGAACTCTATCAATGATCAGTCATTTATGTGCCATGCGTGATACACTCACTTTCATTACATGACTGACGAGGCAGGTTCTTTCCCGCGGTAGGTTGCCATTTCTTTCTGCGGTAGATCAGTTGCCATCCAAGGCTATAGAACCCGGACTGTCCTGCTATTTAACCATAGCTGGGGGGGGAGTTGATTCTCAATGATAGAAAAAGCAAACTTCTTACGGTCAAACCCTATTTGATGTTTTCCAAATTCACGAATAATAGGAATGGTAGGAAAATACAATTCAATCTGGATAGGATTTCTACAATTACCTGGTTTAGATGACATTTTAAAATTACGATGTGTGTCCAATTTAGTTCGCTGAAAAGAAGGAGGCATTTCTTGAGTTAAACGGCTTTAAATACCTATTTGGGAGCATGTGTGCTATTAATGTAAATCATATCGACGCGGAAAATGGAATTCTGGATGGGTCGATTGCGTTCATTTTCGCACTGATCGAGTTAAATAGCAGAAATAGACAAAAAATCTTTAATTTCAAACTGTGGAGAATGCAGCGGTAAACCTGTTTTGCAAATTTTCTCTTAAAATCTGTCCTGTGGGTTTTATTGTATTCGAAAACATACAAAACACCATTTACATCTATTATTCCAGTAAGAGCGTACTACCCGTCAAAAATGATGCGATCGACAGTGTAATGTATGTTCACTATGCCTTCGTACAAAGCATTGAATCCCTACACCTTTGTCTGTGATCAGTGTAGAATCTGGTGTTTTTTTTTTTTTTTGGGGGTATGAGAAAAGTGTGTGTCAGTGCGTGTATATATATATATATATATATATATATATATATATATATATATATATATATATATATATATATATAATGAAAAAAATAGACCACTTTAAGGTACCATTACAATAATTTATTTCACCAAAATTCTTTTTAAAGGATTTCGGATCATCAGGTAAACACTTGATCCGAAATCCTTTAAAAAGGATTTTGGTGAAATAAATTAGTGTAATGATACCTTAAAGTGGTCTATTTTTCATTAAATATTAGCTCCGTTCTTCACATTGAGCTCTCAGGTATATATGTGTGTGTGTGTGTGTGTGTGTGTGTGTGTGTTAAAATCAAGTTTTGTCTGTTTCTGTGCACATATCAAAACTACATTTTTTTTATTATTTACTAATTAATAAAATTTGCTAATTAATAAAATTTACTAATTAATAAAAATAAAACACTATAAAAGAAAGGCAAAAGTAAATCATAGATAGATAGATAATTCTTGGGCACCTCGATGTGGTGTAATGGTTAGCAAGCTTGTCTCGCTAGAACAATTACGACTGAGTAGTGAGTTCGATCCTCACTGGGTGCCCCATACTTTCGGCCTTGTGCCACATCTAAGCTACGCTTGGAAAATCACTAGATAGATAATTCTTTGCCTGTGAGAAAGAAAATTTTCAAGGGCTTTGTTGTTAATTGTTATTAATTTGTTTCAGTTAACAACAAACATCTTGAAAATGGCTAAAGAATTGGACGATAGATACTATGGACAATTTTAACGAAAAAAAAAATTCGAATACTAGAAAAATTCAATAAAAAACACTCATCAGATTTTCAACGAAACAAGTTTGAAAGAAAGGTTGCTGCCCAAATATAGAATATATATATATATATATATACACACTGAGTATCTTAAGATTGCGTTTGACATGAAACTCAGAGTCGTGCGAACGGTACGGGAAAATACGTATATTTATTAATACACACACACACACATAAATCTCCATAGACACTTAACCAGACTAGACGATGTCATCTTCCGCTTTAAATTTAGACACCCCAACCTTACCCTGACTTGACGTCTTTGAATGTTACTGAGATATTGATACAAATTATTAACCCTTACGCCCCTTTTCTTTAAATAATTGCTCTAGCCGTTACCATAGAAATTTTGATTTTAATAATGAATATCCTTATAAAACGCGTAAATTTCGCTTGAAGATAGAACAGAGCTTGGTACTTTAATTCAATTTAATTCAAATAATTATATTGAAGTTTTCGGCTCTTGTTTTGAAACATGAGAACTCTTATGTAGCGCTGGAATCATGTTTTTAAATAAATAATTATATATATATATATATATATATATATAGTTGGACTGATGTGTATTTGCGACCCTGGGTTTCACGCCCTTTGCAATCGTCAGACAAAACTCTGACGATCGCTTCTAATTCAGTGGTGTTTAAAAGTCGCATAGAATGATCACTTTATAATGAATATATCTTATAAAAATCCAGGTAATAACTATAAATTTAGGCACGGACTTATTGATCCCCTTCTCTGAACGATTCTTTTTTTTTTTTTTTTTTCATGTATATTGAAAAAAAACATTGGAAAAATATTTAAAATGAACAACAAAATATTCAACGCTTATGTTACGTTATAATTATCTTCGGTTTTTATTCAAGTATTTAAGCTGATGCGAATCAGTGTACACGTTTTGACTTCAATAAATGTGGCTTATACTTTTTGTATCAGAATATTTTTTACAAATATTTCATGCAAAAAAATAAAACAAATTATAGAAAGAAGACCAAAGGAAAAAAAAAACAAACAAACGTGTGAACGTTTACGGATCAAACTGAATCGGAAACAACAGTCATCCTACCTTTGAAGTCTTGTCAAAAAAAAAAATGTCATCACATTTTAAATATCCACCTTTCTTCTTCTTTGTTATTTTTTTTTTTGTTATTTTTTTTTGTTTCTTTTTTTGTTTCTTTTTTTCTTTTCTTTTTAGAATTTGTTCAAAAAATTAAATTCAATCTGGAAGATTTAAAAGAATTCGATCCAAACGAGCAAGCATTTGGTGCATCGCTGGGATCAAGTGAAACAATCGAGCATATAAAGTCGATTTTCGGTTGAGTGAGCGCGGTGATAACTGTCCATTGGTCTGTATTGTGTTGCGCTCTGTTTGACTTAACGATGCGTACGTGAGAAACAATTCCTGAGATTCTGAAACCCTTCCGCTTGTTGTGGGTAAAGACTGACGCCCCGGAGTGTCCGCTTCCCGCTCCACACACTCTGGTAATTAAATTGTGATTGAGAAATGTCCTTCCCGTTTCCCAGGGACACGTGTTGATGCCAAACTTGGGCCTCTGGCGAAAAGAGAAACCCATGTAATACATGTCAAATGAAAGCATATTTCTGTTGGGCGCTTGTAAAGGCATGAACTCTCGTCGTCCGCGAGCTGCTGTGACAAGCTCTAGAATAGCGTAATCGCTCACGTAGCGTTCGGTGTTCATGGAATTACCGACTAACAGCCAACCTTTCGGTACTGTCACTCTCTTTACGTAATGTACGCGCTTACTTGACGTTACTTCCTGTATAGCAACTTGTAAGTTCCTGTGGCTCGTACGACCATTGTGAACGCAATGGGCTGCAGTAAGAACGAATCGGGGGGATATAAGCGTTCCTGAACAGCCGGAAGATAGAACAACAACGTTACCGCTATAATCTTGAAGAATATAAAGCAGATTTCTCGCTATGCAAGAATATCTCTTGCGACGTTTAATCTTGCTGCTAATGCCTCTCAACTTATCCTCTCGATTGGTACTATGTCTCTTTTCGTCCCGTTTCTTAACAGTTCCAAATAACGACCAACCACGGCTGGTGATGTGTTTAACTTTGGTCCCTGTCTCTGGTTCTTTGGTAATTTTAGATACTTTCCCTCCAGCGGATAAAATATCAAATAAAGGCAACGTGGCTAACAGGAACTTTGACATGTTAGACGCGTTCAGTAATTCGTCTCTGCTAAGTAAAAATGATTCTTTTGATAGTCTGGCATCCATTTGCGGGGTTCCCATCTCGTTTGCTAGCGTTCTTAAACTGAACGGCAAAATATGAAGATAACACATGCCAACTAAAATACAATACAGAAAGTAATGTATTCGTTTTAATGAGTATTTTATATTAAACATATTGTTAAAGACGCGTTGGTGTTTACGGCAGAAAAAAATGATTAAAAAGTAATATAATGCCACGAAGTAAAACAGGTTTTCACAAATGTTCTTTTCGTAATTTTTCTTTATACTTTAGTTTCTGTTTGTAAGTGTAGACTTGAATTTGTCATGTATTAATCAAGATATTACATCCGTGTTGTTGATATATGAAAGTTAATCTCAGCGATGTTCTTTGAATATAAATATTGGCCAACAGTATATTTCTACATGATCAGCAATTCCATTTAAAAAAATATATTTGTTCATCTGAAAGTGTGATGGTTGAGTTTCTTCCTTTTGCGTTTTATTTGATCTTATAAAGTTTCGAAGTTTTCTTGTGAAAAGCACGAATCTTCTATCCAGTTAGGGTTTAGGGTTAAGACTCTGAATGTTAAGACGATTTTCCGGATTTCCTTTTTAAAAACGCTTCCTTATTCGTCAAACAGAGAAAGAATTCTATCCGTTTTTTCAAAGCTACAGGGAAACATTTTTTTCTTTTAAGACCAATACATCAGACATCATGAATTATAAAGAGTCGTATTTTCCACGTGACCACATTTAATGTCCAGTAATGCTTTTTTCTCGTCCAATGATTGTCTCCCATTGGTAGCCCAACGAATAAAAAGAAAGATGAATGAAAGTTTGACGATCTTTATCTCAGGAAACGAATATAATCAATCCGTATGAAGGTTGGTGATTGGATGAAGAATTTTTGGTATAAAATTTCCTTAAACGGATTCTGGTCAAATATATCGAAGGTTAAGAAAAATGAAATCAAAGAAGCGAAAGAAAAAAATTGAATTTCGGCAGTCTTTATGAAGTAATAATATTTGATTTCGTATTGGCCTTCTGAAACTGATTTTCCGAAAAGACTGTCATTTCTTCCTGGGTTTAGCAGGTGACTTCTGCTGTCAACTGACTGTTGTCAGAGGCGTTCGATTGTATATCTGTTCTTTTAAACTTCCTCGGAGACAAGATATATCCGATTCTTTATTTCTATTAGTGGCATTTTTAAATAGTTATATTTGTGTTTCATCTATATCATTTTCAGGCTTCTACCCTCCTCCGAGGCTTCGGGTTGAATTTTTGTGTCTTTTTTTCTCTCATCGTCACACAGATTTCAAATAACGTGAGTATTTTTTTAATTTTTTATTTTTTTCTTAATTCGAAAACTCAAGTTTAAATACCTTCATCTGAATATTAATTAGGTCCGGTCATTATTAATTGGCAATCTGTTTTTCAAATATTTTTCTTTTACATTTATCTCGGAGTAAAAAAAAAATGTAGCCACGTGATAACTGGGAAAAAAATATTCGAATGACAAATATATCTACTGATCATTATAAATCTACAATGAAATCGATTTCAAACATGAAAAGTTTAAAAAATGAAATTGCGTAACATTTTCGCTTCAATATACAAAGCAAATATCCGTTGAACATTTTTAAAGTAATCTGGAAATATGTGATTGTCAGAATGTGGTAAAGTTTAACCAACAATTTTTGTAGAGATTCTTGGTTTAATTTTAACTTTAACACTAGATAGTTTATGAGATCTTCTGTTTTTATTTCTTTGTCTGTTTTCTTTTATGGAGTCGTTTCTTTTGTATAGTCATTTCTTTTATATAGTCATTTTTATAATCGTTTCTTTTATATAGTCGTTTTTATAATCGTTTCTTTTATATAGTCGTTTATATTCTTAACGCTTTAACATTATACAAAACGCTCTTTTATATTACATCATACTTTTTAAAGGAAAAAAGTCATAGTAATTAATGATTCCTGTTGAATCCACGACGAGATCCTTGGTATGAGAAACTTTAAATTATATTTGGTTCTGCTGTTTAAACTAGGTTTTCATTTTTTTTTTATTTGGTAGACTTCTGGTGCGGAAGCAATTTAAATTATTTCTATGGCTTCTGTTATTGCCAGATCTTTTTTTTTTTTCTTTTTCTTTGGTTTTTGTTTTCACAGTTCTGCAATATTTTTCTTTTCACATCTTTCTAAAAAAGATTATTCAGGTTCTTAAGTTTTCCACTTTCTTCATTTTTTTTTCTTTTTTTTTTTTTCTTTTTTCTCTTTTTGCTATTATTAAAAAAAAATATATCTTTCCAAAGCTTTCTAAAAGCAGAACAACTAGATAGTCAAAAACAAAGCTGTGTTATAGATTCCGAATTTCTATTTCCAAACAACAGATATAGCATGTAGTAATTCCGTGCAGAATGGAAAAGGGGACGACAACGACTGCTAACATTTGTTGAAAGATTTCCCTCCAACAACAACGGACCGGTGCTACGTCATGCTGAATGTGAGAAATTTGCTTTAACTCAAGATAAGA
>CAHIKZ030002722.1:2070000-2125000 GCA_903632075.3 Acanthosepion pharaonis | reverse complement strand
TAAAAACTTCCACCTATTAAGTCAGTCAAGCTTTCTCTTTGGTTGTTACAACTCGGCGCAAGGCTGACTTGAACGCAACCATTATAACGATGCTTATACTTACCTACCTTAACTCCTGAAACAAAAAGAAAACGGACATACAGTGGCCTAAGAAAAGTTTTTAGCCAGGAGAAATAAACTACATCCAATTTCAAAATTTAATTACGTAATCCCTATTCAAAATAAACAAACAGTATTTGGATTTAGTATGGAGTAGGTTCTCCATTTGCTAATTTCAGTGCTTGTATTCGATTTTTCATGGATTTGATCAAATTGTCAACAATCGTCTGAGCCATATTTTGACGCTCCTTTTCTGTTTCTTTAAGGGTTGCCACTGACGTGATTTTCGTTGCACGCTCTCGAAGTCTTCGGTTAAGGTGCTCCCAAACGTGCTCTGTTGAATTCATGTCAGGACTTTGGGCTACCCATGGCAGTGACTTGATTCCTTGCGATTCCTTCCAGGCCTTTGCTACTTTGCTCGTATGACATGGTGCTCCATCTTCTTGAAAAAAGTAGACATTCTTGTCAATCTGACTGGTTCCAAATAGTGGGAGTAGTCCTTTCTCTAATATTTGACAGTATTTTGGACCATTCAACCGCTCGTCAACAAGAATCAACTCAGATTTCCCTCCAAACCAGACAGCGTCCCACAACATTACTCTAATCCCTTCATGTTTCACCGTCGCCTGCAGACATTCAGTGTTCTAAGTCTCATTCTGATTTCTTCAAGCATAAACCAATCTCGAATTAGAATATTGGCAGAATTTACTTTCATCTGACCAAATTACAGACTGCCAAAATTCATAATCTTTGCTCTCAAATTATCTCGCCCAGTAAATGCGAAGTTCCTGTTAACCACTGAAATCAAGGGCTTCTTTCTTGAAACTCTTCTTTGATAGCCTATCTCTTTCAGAATTTTTCTCATCACATATGGCGACATTTCCATGCTGTTGGCGACATCTTTGATGCTCTGACTACGGTTTCTAATGACTTCCATATTCAGCACCATTTTCGTTCGCTCAGACACGATGCTTGCTCTTCCTGAACGTTGTTCCACACTACAACGGCCTTCTTCATTAAATTTCTTGACAATATTATTAACCGTTTGATGATTAACCTGGAGAAAACCTAACAATTTCTTTGTTTGATTTTACTACTATCCTATTATTTGCCTTTGTTGAAATCCATTGATTTCCTTACTTCCACGAACCTTCATTGCAAGATATAAGTCAACTATTGTTCAGAGATCAGAGTAGTTTGATACTAACATGGTATTGTCTGAAAAAAAACGAAAGAGACTTTATTAAACAAGCCAAAATTTCTGTAATCAAGGGTGGCTAAAAACGTAGCACAGGCCACTGTATACAAGAGACATTGAGGACTTTGTTTCACGACAGGTTATATATAAAAAGAGAATAAACGGTCCGTGGTAGGAACTTAAGTTTTTGTATGATTCTTCTTTGTTTACATATGAAGAGGCACCCCATCTACAATAGACACCAACACGTAACCTTTTTAACTTTAGTCTGCTGAGTAGCGTTGCGCAGAGCAGATTACCTATACAAAACAGAAGAACAAAGAACCCTTCAAAGTAGAAGATTACTGAATGCGATTATTTTTATAGATGTAGAATTATAGATTATTAGGATATGTAGGATAGATAACGGTTGACTCCAAAATTGAGAGGTTAAGATCGTAATGGTTGGGGAAACATCCTCATCAGCAGCTCTTGAGAAAAAGAATGACTGAATGGAACTTCCTTCTTACCAATGGAATACAAACGGAACATGATGGGTCTTGGATGTAAAGGTCTGAACTGGTAAAACTAGGTGATATATGGAATTTTCCAGGGAAACAGCGATTGAGATGCAATTGACTTGCAATAGGCTTGCAACATTGTCTCTGGGGAAACGGGTTGTAGAGTTGAAAATAATTCATTGCTATATCGGGTGTAATAGAAAGATTGTGTAACAACATAATTGTCCATCCCATGAAACATTTAATATCTAAAAAAAAAATACCATAAAACTAATTGTGTTTCTTTTTTCTAGGTTTTCAGATAAGACGTTTAGCCATCTTGAGAGCATTTGTCGTAAGAATCACTGAAAAGCCCTTTCAGCTAGAAAGAGAACAGGTTAAAATCGTTTTGTGTCACCCCCGCTGTCTACCCAAATGAACAATGGTAAGAGGTAAAAGATCATGCAGGCTTCAGTAATGGTACGAACATTCATACTCTGGCTTTCATCTTCAAAGTCCATTCAAGAACCATCAAGAGAATGGTGAATAAGTTTTAAAAAAGAGGTAACGATAGCAATGTAATTGATTTCCCTTCAAAAAAAAAAAACGAAATCTATTTTCGTCTTCCTCGAATGACAATCCTATCCTCAAGAAGGCTTTTCTGATATCCCCCACCCCAGCAACACGTACTTATTAAAACGGAACAATAACAACTGTTTCAACACGTTTCTCATAAGATTAATTTTGGCAGTCTCGTTCAGTGAAATAGCACATTTGTTTTTTTAGCAAGCAATTAAAAGCCCGTCTTATTTTAGTCGTGAGCTGTTCATTTTCTTTGGAGACACGACTATGAAGTAATCAAATATAATTTTTGTATTTTCTAGGGGGACTTCTATTTTCTCTCTTACCCCTTTTCTCTCTTGTTCTCGGAATACTTTTAAGTGATCATGATATTGGTAGCTTTGCTCCAATCACCTCACAACTCTATCCAATACTTCAAGGGACACGGATTATTTTGGTGGAACCAAATGTATTCTATCTTCCAACCAATAGAGCTTCGCGTAGTAACATTTGTTTTTAAAGACTATAGACTCTTTGAATTTTACTTTTTTTTTTTTTTAAATCGTACTTAGAAAGGTCCTCTTCCTCAGTAAGTCCCAGAGTCTCAATGGAAAACATATGTTCAATACCTCGTTCCAAAGAACTCTTCTTGAATCTCCGCAGGGATCTGCACGAGAATGTCTGCGCTCCAACACAAAATTCACCACAGAAGAAGCACAGGAAGCCATTTTGAGAATTACTATTTTATAACACGTAGCGTTTAACGCAGAAGATTCTACCGGGACAATATGGTGAGAGTACAAAAACGAATAATACCCTTTGTGGTTTCCCACGCAGAACCATGAAGACACTTGAACAAAATCAAAACTGGAACAGGTCAACTGCTAACAAATCCTCAAGGTTCACAAAATGTGAATTAATTACAACATCAGCGGCAGAAAATAGCCAAGATCCTTTAGATTCTCAATAATCTGACCAAAGTGAGAGAACTCCAGTTTCATGTCAAATATACGGTCAATTGACACAGGGAGGGGTCCCGTGGCACCCGGAAGCAATTCCACTTCCAGAAGCACTTCCATAAACGTTTTTGTTGAGTACCCATGTACATAATGATAGCATATCCAACGCCATTACCCGCAAGAGGCTCACATTTAAGAGCTTCCAAAATATCACTGGAAA
The DNA here is from genome assembly GCA_903632075.3 of Acanthosepion pharaonis. Taxonomy (NCBI): domain Eukaryota; kingdom Metazoa; phylum Mollusca; class Cephalopoda; order Sepiida; family Sepiidae; genus Acanthosepion; species Acanthosepion pharaonis. The sequence goes on along the minus strand of CAHIKZ030002722.1, from coordinate 2,121,484 downwards.
ATACGACGTCTGGCTTCCAGAGTCCAATAGGCAGTTACACATACACCATCTTTTTCTTCTTTTCAGTAAGACACTGTAAATAGACAAAATGTAGGGCTGATATGTCAAACCTGTATTAATACAAGTGTTAACAACATATTTTTAGGTACAACATCCGGACACAACGCACTATGGTGGTTACGAGTAGAACAGTATTTACAGAGCGAAAGAAATCTTCCCCTATTTCAGGGACAGTTAACAGCAGAATATTTCTCGCTTACACAAAGAGGCACAATTTAAGCTCAGCGCACCGCTCTACTCTGTCCTGGTGAAAAACATATTTCAGGCAATCATCTTTCCAGTGTCCATTTGCCACACAAAATTTATAATGCTTAACAGGTGAAAAAGTTCTCCAAAGCGGAAGACATTTTTTTTTATTTGGATTTTATGGACTTGAAGTTACCAGTTCTATAAGGGTCGGAACGAACAGGTTCAAACCTGTTCTTTCGGACCCTTATAGAACTTAGTTCCATCAAAGTTTTAATAATATCGTTATAACTCCGCAGAATGTTACTTAATGTAGGATAATTGGAATTATATTTCTGCATAGGTCCTCATTTCTCGATGTAGTTTTGAAAGTACAATATGACTCATCAATATGTACCCAGAAGTATCTTCCTCAAGAAAATCCAATGAAAAATTGATCCTTAATTCCCATAAGCTGGCTTTTATTCTATTTAAGAACATTTGAACACCTTCGAATCTCGAGTTACGTGACGGCTTATACTCCAAAATCTGCTTTGATGTCTCATCCAATATGAACCCCTCATCCAAAAATTCCTCGTTGAGTAAGGATAATGCGACTTCATAATTCTGGTCATAGATTGACAGATGTTGAATAATTAGAAGCGCATAATCTGTTAAACATCTCTTAAGGTACTGAAATCTGGCTACCTTAGATCCTACACAGGCTACGGCATTTCTCTTCAGGCTTGTATTTCAAGTTTTCCTTCTTTATGACTGGTTACTACATGAAAGCAAGAGGGACCTAGACTTAACCCATAGCTGAAGGGAAAAGAACAGATTTCATACCTTTCCTAAGGACACGGGTTTAAAAGTGAATGCAACGAAACCAGCCTGAATTCGAACTCAGTTCGCCAGTTTCTTTTTCCGAGTCGCTACTGAAATGATACGTAATACCAGTCCTCCTATATTGCATCGAATGCTGAACAATCTCCTCAAGGATGAAGAAGAGACTTGAAACAGCAGAAATGTAGTTCTACAGAAGGATGCTGAGAATACCATGAACCGAACATGTGAGCAACGATGAAATTTTCGAGACAATTAGAACAAAAATGGCCATTATACTTAATGAAAGAGATTCATGAAATTTCAAGGGTACATAATGAGGAAAGCGAGCTTGGAAAATTTGATACTCACAGGGCAGATTGAAGGCAGGAGGGGGCAGAAGAAAACAACGCATAACCTACCTAGCAAACTTGAGTAAATGGGTGGCGGATCAAGATTTAGGAAAAATAACAAAACAAAAAAAAATTTATTAAGAGCCACAAAAGATAGGAAATAGTGGAGAGCCATTATTGCCAACGTCCTTAAAGGACACGGCACATAGAAAAAAAAGTACCGTCGTACGGTGACTGACTACATGCAGCAAATATTTTAAACCTGGTTATCTTTTTTACCTAAACCCCCTTTTTGTTGTCGTCTACATTTTTGTTCTATTCGAGACACGAGAATCAATCACTGATATCCGCCATTTAAGACTTTATGATAATTCCTGGTGAAATGGAGAAAGAGGACGCTTAGCTTGACCGCGTATGGCACAGTGTGGTGTAAAGAATTGTAAACGAAATCTCTGGAATAAGCAATCCATTAGTGAATGGCTAGATAAGAAGATGAAATTTGTTTGCGTGTAGTGAATTTCCCACTTTAAAGACTTACTACATTCTTCTAACTGATGTTATTTAAAGAATCTTTTATAAATAGTAAGACAACAAATCCAATAAATTCGTTCACTTCACGCGATTCCTTCGTTCGAGGAATACCCAAGTTTTTACCAAAGCGAATATAATTTTGAAGAACGTTGTAAAAATAAACACTTCCAGAATAATCAATGAACCTAAGCAACGTTGAGACTTGACAGAACTTCAATGGGCAACTTCAACGAATTCCTGTGATTTTATAAAGACAAGCGTAACAATATTCCGACTCATATTGTTTATTTTGTCTAATACTGCATTAAGTTAAACTTACCAATTATCAAAGACCAAGACTGAGAAAAATGATTTTCAATGCAAGTTCTCCCAACTGGAAGACCGGCGCGGCACATTTGGTGAATGACGCAATCATTAAATACAAGTCAGGTTTTGGGGGTATGTTAATTTTAACAATGGAAACGTATGGAAAAAGGCGTGTGTTCATAATTCTTTGGTATAGAATTGGTTAAATCTACCCGTTTAAAACGTATAGTAAAAGAATAATTCGTTATGATTTAATTAATATTGATTTAATATATAATAACTAACAATATCTATATATATATATATATATATATATATATATATATATATATATATATATATATATATATAGAGAGAGAGAGAGAAATAATTAGGAGGATTTAAAAATAATCATAATTAAGTAATTCATCGAGTCTAGAAGAAAAAAAAAGCAGAATGCAGAAAGCACTGGACGGCTGTTTCGTCCTATATTTGGGACTCATCAGCAGTGCGCACTACCGAGAATTGTGGATAGTAGTCGTAGGAGGCACAGTTCTATGGGTAAAAGAGAAACTCGTAGAAGTTCCACCACGGAATTTGTGATCGAGCGGCGCTATATCGAGTCTAATTCGTTACCTCTTCGTCACCGAGAACAGTTGGTACAGTTGGTATGGCGTTTGCCACCTATCGTAACTGTTTGGGTTTCAATTCTCGGTAGTGGATGCACACTGCTGATGAGTCCCAGATATAGGACGAAACGTTTCTTCTAGACTCGATGAATTACTTAATTATGATATATATATATATATATATATATATATATATATATATACTTCCAAAGCCATTATGAATATACTCACATCCTCAAACACTAATAGCAATAATATTTCAGAAGCAGGCATTTGTAAAATAAATTGGCAAAACTGGTCCTCTCAATATATAGGAGGAACAAGTAGAAGTTTGAAAAAACGCATTTATGAGCACAAAAGAGACCTCACAAAAAACAACTTAACTAATGCACTAGTCATATATAGAAAGAAATTCAACCATAATTTTGATTTTAAATATGCTTCACTCATAAAAAGAAGATAATAACTCACTCAGAAGGAAAATCCTCGAGAGTGCTGCCATTGAATATTATCCAAATATTAATCTACGCCCAGGTTTTTTCCCCATTTCACCTTTCCTAACAGAGTTATTATTCAACCAAGCAAATGTACACAACTGTATCAAGAAATCAAAAGAAAATGGTTGAATCCGTCAACACAACAATAAAAACAATATTTCCACACGTGATAGTACTTGACGTAATTTTCAATTGACAATATGAATATATGGTTTTCTAAATTCTTCCAGTTGCTAAGGACATTTTGTTTTGTTATTATTACTTACTTTATTTTAATAAATTCATTTAGCTTTTGCCTTGAAAAAGTCCACATTGGACGAAACGCGTCGGCTAATATTACAGTTTTCCTATTGTCTTTTACACACACACACACATATATATATATATATATATATATATATATGTATGTATGTATGTATATACTGAACTTTCCCATCGTTTTCGACGGATGAGGTGACAGAATCTCAGTTCTTATAATTTCTTATAAACAACCAGACTACTCGCACATATGATTTAATTATATTGGTGAAGGTCTATGCAGAACCATCTTTAGGTTTTGGAAGAGTCGAATGCAGAGAAATGACCAAATGACCATCTTCTGTTTTTGAATTCAGAATTGTCTTTGACACCCAGCCTATAGGACGTCTGTTTCTGTCCATAGCAGAAGACATATTTTATAGACACACACATACACATATATATATATATATATATATATATATATATATATATATATATATATATATATATATATATATGTATATATGTATATATGTATATATATATATGATAAAGGGAAGAACAAATAGGAAACGCTCATCTAACATGCTTGACTTTTATTAAATCTTCATCAGAGAATAAGATATGAAGAAAAAGAAGCTTTAAATTCTCTGATGAAGTTTTAATAAAAGTGAAACAGGTTAGATTAATAAACGTTTTCTATTTGTTGTTTATCTAATATATATATATATTAGATAAACAAATAGAAAACGTTTATTAATCTAACATGTTTCACTTTTGTTTTATATATCTATCTACCTATCTATCTATCTATCTATCTATCTATATATATATATATATATATATATATATATATATATATATAGCCCACTGTCATTGTAATATAATTTTATTTATTAAAAAATTCAAAAATAAAATATAATTTTCTGAAACTTTATTTGAGGAATATTAGATGATTTAAGGTTTATTTTAGATGTTGACAGCTTGAATGACAAAGTTCATCTAATCTTTTTCTACGGCGGATATAACTGTAAAATTTACTTGAATAATATAACGCGAGCGTCTATTTTATATAATTTTAAACTACCCAGTAATTTTAGAAATTTAGGAAAATATATTCAGTAATGTAATGTTTTACTGAATTTCAGAACTTTGGCTTTAAATTGCCTTTACTATAGTTGTCGGATCTCCGTATTTACAAAATTTAGCACGTTCATACACACAAAAAATCAAAATTCTTTTTAAAATATTGGTGTTTGATAAACTGTACTCAGGTGTTCCATTTATGATGAGTATATATAGTTTTTACTTAATAACACTATCACCTAACCTGTATATAGTAATGCAGAATTTTAAAAACATTTATAACTTTATAAATTATTATAATTGTTTAAAGAAAAAAAAATGAAAACACTTCTTGCAAAATTTCAATATTTATCGATATGGGTTTAGTATTTTTTTAATCTGTTTTCTTTAACTGATGGGGTTTAGTATTTTTTTAATCTGTTTTCTTTAACTGATGAGTTTAGTATTTTTTTAATCTGTTTTCTTTAACTGATGGGGTTTAGTATTTTTTTAATCTGTTTTCTTTAACTGATGGGGTTTAGTATTTTTTTAATCTGTTTTCTTTAACTGATGAGTTTAGTATTTTTTTAATCTGTTTTCTTTAACTGATGGGGTTTAGTATTTTTTTAATCTGTTTTCTTTAACTGATGGGGTTTAGTATTTTTTAAACGGTTTCTTTTTATAAAGAAATTTTAATCATTTAAAAATTTTTTTACATTACTGACGTTGGATCGAGACATAGTGTCGTTTAAATATATATTATTAAATAAAGAAACTATATTTTTTTGCAAGGTGATGTTGTTAGCGTAACCTTTATGGTCGCAGAAGTTTAAATCCGTTAGCCTATTTCAATACATCCCTAGTTTGTCACGTTAACATTCGCACAGGGGCCATTAGAAAAAAAACATTATTTTTTTTTAATTTTCCATTCTATCTATGGGTTAAATAGCAGAATAGACTTTAACCTTGGCTTTAAACCAGTCTAATAGCAGGAAAACTCCAAAATCAAAAACGTTGTGAAGGTAAAAGGAAATTACTCTACTATGATTCCCAAGAAATCATGGCAATTCACAGATAGTAAAGAAAAGTGATATGTGGAGGGCCATGACTGCCTATGTCCTGAAGAGACACGGCGTAGAAATTTACATGTAACGATATATTTCCGAAGACGTCATAACAATTTACAGACAACAAAGAAAAGGAAGATGTGGAGAGGCATCATCATCAAATTCCTAAAAGGACATGGTATTTAAAAAAAAGATATATCTGTTTTTCACAATGTGTCGAGTCATAGTTCAGTTTTACATATTTTAATAAATACATTTCATTTATATTATTTGCAATCGTTAATAATATTCTCATGTTTGCCGTTATTAATCCAACGACTGTGAATAATCTACATAATAAATCCTCATCCCAGAAATTAAAACAAAACAAAGACTGTTTCACTAACGATAAATCGAGATCGTGTGGTTTACCATATATACTCGCGTATCATACGACCATTGAAGACCTAATTTTGAAGCTAATTTGACTACATTAAATATAGTATATGTATAGTTCAGTCAACGACTTAGCCAGAGCCAGCAGTACATACACTAATTTTATATCTTGTCTATATGATACTGTGGTGGTGTTGTAAGATATGTTGGCTAGGGTCACCGTGAAATGTAATAGCAATCAAGAAAGAAAGCTGTGTTCTTATAAACAACACTCCACATGAAATATGCACAGAATATATGAGAGAAATAAGTTAAGCTCCATGAACATTAAATAAATATTTGTATTATAACAACAATATACAAACATCAACAATAAGCATGAAAAAGTTACTTCCCTTTTGTCTGTAATAAAAAGGTGAATGCAGTGAGGTCATGTTGAGTTATAATATTAAATGTTAATTAATTATAAAGTTCAATTAATGTTCTTTGCTCAATGAAGAATAATTCCACAGTCTGTGAGTGTGAAAAGATGTAATGTGCACAAGTGATATTAATAGAAGTTAATAAGATTACTCGAATGAGTAATAACTAAGAATCAAAATGTTATAAATAATTTAGCGCCGTGCCGTATATTCAGAGAATTGAACTGCTACCACTGTTGGCTAACAGCGAAAGAGTTTATATAGGTATGGATAGGCTCAAGTGAGCTTGGCGCCAAAAAATATTAGAAAGATACTAAAATACGCGATTGGCCAGGAAATGGACCAATCCGTGATTTTAGAGAAAAGTTCAAATAATGTGAGATGGCAAAATTGTCATATAGTAAGTTCATATATTTATGAACCAATGACATTAAAGAAAGCGGAGCTGTGGCACATGTAAGTGATCACCACAATACAACTCCCTTAAAATTAGCTTCAACATTAGGTCTTCAAAAGTTGCATGATACGCGAGTATTTACGGTAATCTCTTTTGTTTTATTTCTCCGTTTGACGGTATATCAAATTCTTATGAGTCATTTAATATCGAAATTTTCTTAGCAGCTTTGAAGTAATTAAAATATGATGTTATTCTGTTTTCACAACTGAATACATAGTATAATAGATGATTTTTTTGTTTGTTTGTTTGTTTATCGGCATATCAACTCCTTATGGGTCATTTAATGCTGAAATTTAATTTTGTGGGGAGCATTAGTAATTTCTTTTACATAAATGTATTACTGTTAATATTTTTTTCAAAAATACATTGTTGGTAATTTTTTTCTTTTTTTTTTTCAAAGATGTATTGCTGGTATTTTTACTATAAAAATGTATTTTTATACTTTCATTTTGGGGGTTAACTATTTGTTCATAGTTGGCACCCTAACAGGTCTTACCACCCTGAGTCAAGGTGGACCTGAGGACAACAGTAATTAAGAAGTGGTTCCACGCTCCGCAAAACCTACTGTTCAGAGGCCTCGATGTCGGATGTAGTTAATCACTTTTGTAAAATGAAAATAAATATTGGATTTTCAGGATTTTTATACATTTTAGTCATGTTGTTTTAATTGTCTATGTTGTCTGTCTGTATATTTCATAAGTTTATTATTATTATTATTATTATTATTATTCGCCTGTGAAGGTCCGTTGTTGGATGTAGGCCCTCCCTAGATTCATCGGAAGGTATGACTCAATAGGTGTTGGTCGGCTCAGGTGTGACATGCCTTGGCGATTATATTCCTTTTTCGATTCATGATCGCCCAAGGGTATTTGTATATAAATGAATGTAAAAAACCCGAATGGAATTCAAACTCAGCTCACCGATTTCTCATTTCTATTACACCATACGCACATCGAAGCCTATAGCATCTGGTATTCCCAAGCACTCATCCTTCTAGGTACTGACCATGGTCGAGGATAGTTAAATTTGATGATCGTAAGAGAATTGGTGTTTCAATGTTATATGACCGTAAGCTTTTTAATGCTAATTACCGTTTTATATATGATGACTGTGTTTTGCCACAGATGATAATGTGTATGTTTAAGACTCCAAACTGTTTCAAAAGATGTTCTCAATGCTTTCATCCAAGTGCAAATATAGAAGATGGACACTATTTATTCATAAAACTTTGCAGCCATCGGAACTTCCGGACTTTTTCGTCGTAGTTGTCATATGCTCAATCCTTGAGTCGGGTAATGCAAAAATAACCTACTTCGGTTCAGTGGAAAAGGCAAACGACGAATTAAGTAATAAATAGTAAAAGTTACCTCCCTTGACATGCGCAGTGGAATAACAACCTACACGCGTAGACTGAATAAACGATTCGGCTCGAAACAATTGGATTTGACAGGTGCTTTGACAGCTGTATAGTGGAACGACCAAAATGGTGCGACTATAATATGAGAAATGTGTCCGATTAAATTAATGTATAATAATAAAAATTCTTCGTCTCAGAAATTCTCATAGAAACAGCGCAGAGTCTTCATTGATTCGGAATGTCATTTTTTAATGAATTTGCTGACTATTCCCCTTAACACTTCAGTTCAGAAATTATTATTAAGTATTAAATAGCATAAAAGATAAAGAAGAAGAAGACGAAGAAGAAAAGAAGAAAGAAAGAAAGAAAAAGAAAGAAAGAAAGAAAAAAGAAGAAAGAAAAGAAGAAAGAAAGAAAGAAAAGAGAATAACACGAATAATAATAAAATACAAGAATAATAATAAGAAAATACAAGAAGAAAAAAGAAGAAGAAGAAGAAGGAGAAGAAATGCCTTGATGCCAAAGAAACCTGTCTGTCGTAACTTCTGATTAAACATTGTCTGTGAATTAAGACGAGATACAGTAACTAACCCTTTTAGCACCGCAGATTTGTTTGTTTACTGTCTGACCATAACCAGTTGGGAATATCCTGTAAGTTTTGATACACTGTGTATTCTTGTTCAAGAATTGGAGAGTAATAGAGAAGAATCTTGGCAAAGTGTTAAGAGAGATATTTTGTTTCGAAAATGAGTCAGTCAAGACGACATAGAATTGAATCTAGATGTTAGTGACTTGACCTGGATGTAATTCTTACAGGTATCTACCTGAAAAACTATGCATAACCTGTCACCCTATCGCACACATTTGCCTATGATACATGTAACTTGTATACTCTTATGAAAGTGGGTGTTATATATTGTGGTTTGTTCCGATGTGGCTAATACATTTGCTCATTATTCATTTTATCATAAAATAAAATAAAAAAGCTAAAGGTGTGGAGTGGGTAGCCATGGTTAAATGCAAAATAACTGACTAAACTATCCAACAAATAGAATTGATAAAGGTTGAAATAAGCAAAGAACAGTGCAAAAATAATATAAAGCTAGCAAACAACATATACAAGGCAAAATAACAGTAATAAGGCAAAACAATAGTAGAATGTCAAAAAGTTCGCTAACTAAGAATTGGGGTTGATACACAAAAGCAAGGTCGTACAAGCGAATGTAGTCGTTCTGACTTCAAGACAAAACAGACTAGGACTAAGTCAGATGAGGACCGGCTTATTTTATTAGCGGAGAAAAAAATTCCAGCATGCTTTTGTGTGGTTCTGTCTATAAATTGGGGGAGGGAACTTTTTTTTTAGTCATCCCAACAAAGATTGAAACCATCAATAGGTTTTGTTTAATGAATGTTTACAGGCTCTTCTATTTAGTGGCAATAGTTTACATACATTTAAAATGAAAATGGCCATCTTTTGCTTTCACCGTAGCCTTTAATAGAAACGTATAACTTTTTCACTGATCTCTTCGCGCAAATTGTACCACGTCATAAGAGCTTCTTTCAGGTCTGATACACTTGAGTATGGGTTACGTGAAACATCACTCGTCAATACAGGCCATATCGAAAAGTTCATAAGGTATATCTTGAGTGAAGACATAGCGACTTCCAAATGTAGCTGACAACCACCACAAAACACATCTCTCTCTCTCCCTCTTCTCTCTCTCTCTCTCTCTCTCTCTCTCTCTCTCTCTCTCTTCCGTTGCTGGTAAACTCTGCTATTCACTTTCACGCTTCTTTCATGAACCTCAAAAGCAATTTCAAAACATCAGAAGCAACATAAGCCAAAATTGTGACACCAGTTGGTTTCTGTCGCTTGAAATATGTTCTGACACCTTCGAAAATGCTTCCTGGTGAAGTGGCGTGAACCATATCGTTTTGGTAGCGACCAGAACCTCAACAGTGAAAAACTTCTCGCCCAATCAAACAAAAAATTTGTCTGTGGCACGCTGTATCTTATCCAAAGTTTTCTTCCCTCTACCAAAGGCATTTTTTCTTGGGGGTACTTGAGAACATGTGTCGTGGTTTAATCTTGTATGGTTTTAGCACTAAACCCTCTTTCACAAACCTCCTTAACGATTTATCGGAAATATCCAGCTCTTTTGCCATCTTCCTCAAGCTTCTTCGTGGATTTCTCTTCATTCTCTTTTTGACGGATTCAATGACCCTCTTCATAGGAGCTGAAGGGTTTCTTCCAGGAACTGGATTTGGTGAGGTTTTTTGCTCCCCTTGAAACATTCCCCACTCATTAAAAACAGTTTTTTTTTCTGTAAATACCATCCAATTTCAATGCGACAAACTGATGACATTTTGTTTGAGTCGCCATATTTAATTAAACTGTAAATAATAAAACAAATGAATGTTATGAACTTATTCGATATTTGAAAATATTTTTATGAATAGATATGTTTCAATTTATGTTTAAATAACGGGTAATTATTTATGACGCATCCGGTATATTCGTACCCAACGGCAGTTTGGTAGCATGTTGTTCTCTGACACAATAATAATAATAATAATAATATTTGCACTATATACATTGTTTGGACTGTTGTCCTCATCTTTATTGTGGACAGCAGTACGAACGATATAAATAGCGTAAATAGTTACAATACTTCATCTCAAAAATACAGAAAATAATAATAATAATAATAATAATAATAATAAGAAGAAGAAGAAGAAGAAGAAGAAGAAGAAGAAGAATTCTCACGAGTACAGCCCACACCTTACGAAGGGCTTTATCTATGTAAAATATGTGTGATTTTATTTTTAAATTGCTCTGACCTTAGATCTCTGGTTGGAACCCGGAAAGAAATGAGTACACACCAGAAATCAAAGGAAATAAAATAAATAAATATAATGTAGTGATTTAAAACACACACACACACACACACACACAGGGGCGCACGCTCGCGCACACGCACTTTAACACAAATTTACTCAGTAATCAAAACACACACATAGCAACAGCGGAGTTTAATGCACTGCCGAACCCTACATGTACAAGAGTTTCGGATTGGTCACAAAACCGTCCAATCGAAGGTCGTCTTCCTTATAATGTCGACTAATCATTATAATATCAAGTCGAGTATAACCGAAAAAAAGGAAAATGGATTCCAAGTAATAGCTAAATGCACCATCTCTTGACGAATGTTGACCGCTAGAATCATGGCTGGCTCAAGGTAATGGCAACTAACGCAATCGCCAGGGACGCCATCAAGGTCGAGGGCGCCATCATGCCGCCATGTCATGTGTTTGGAATCATACTTGCGGTCGTCCATGACTCAAAAGGAATTAAATCCATTGGCTAGAAATGTCAATAGAAAATGATAATGTATAGAAGATAGGTGTAGAATGAAGAGATAAAGAGATTTGAAGATCTAAAGGCTAGAAAAAATGTTTTAAGAAGGATAATAAATGTTTTCTCTGGCTTGTATTAAGTTGTGTATTGTAATAAACTCGTTATTCTACATTTTCAGTTTTTCTCCTTGTGAAAATCGTAAAAAAATATTATTGCAAGAGCGACAAAGTTCAGCTTGCCTGTGGTGCCGGCAACTCCAGGGACGTCCCTGGCTAGAATTAATGGTAGTATGGGTTGAATTCAAGTTGAGTTGACTTACAAAACAAGTATTGGTTTAAAAAAAAAACATATGTTACTGGATGCTACGACTTGTTAACAATTACGATACAAGCGAATAATTTGTTCATTTTTTTAAAGAAAGCAATAAATTCGTAAAGAAACTCAACTTCAGTGTGAAGGAAATAAATAAAAATACTCAACCAACAAATACAGCAAAACTCATAAAAAAAAGAATACAACATACAAGGGTTAAAAACAGAAAACCTATAGGGCGAGTATGTCTTCACAGATACGTCAGGGTGTACTGTAACCTTGTAACCGGTTCGTGCAAAAGAAGACTAATCTCCAGGAACCAGTCTCATACTTATAAAATCCTGGCCACCGGTTTACAGATAAGCGAAAACTTCGTGACATTGCAACAAAAAAAAAAACACGTTCCTTGTTATTTTTATTTTTTGAAGGGTTTTCTTTTGTTTTTGCTGATTTTTGAACCGACCACACTTTTTGGAATAGCCGAACTGGCTCTCACCGCATGCCACAAGGTCCCCAAACGACCCACCTCAGGTTTGACTTCAGAGTTGTCCTTCTCCTAGACTGGTTGCCATGCAAGGCTAGACGGGTCGTTACCCAAGGCTATAGGCCTCAGTCTGTCTTGTTCTTTACCCATAGGGAGACGAAATGGATTCATACCTTTCCCAAGGGTATTAGTACGTAAGTGAATGTAACGATTTTTCAAGCCGTGTCGCTATCTATTACTCTACCGTGCCTCCTTACACACATACACACAGATATATATATATATATATATATATATATATATATATATATTGACTTAAAGAGACACAATATGGGGCTCATTTTCCCCCTATGTGCCTAGCTACCTTTAGTCAGGGACCAACGTTGGCAAGAATAATATTACTGAATTGGTTACTGAATAATGGAGGAAAATTTGGAGCCCGTCTAAAAAATAAATTCACGATTAAAATATATATGTAAATTTAAGAAAGATGTAAATACTCCAACGTGAGTGTAAAACAAGAAAATATAACTACTCACAAACCTCCAAATAACTGGAGATACCGCAGAAAATACTCCTTGTGTATACAAAGGGACGGCTGCTGTAATTTAAGACAGACAGCTTCTAACTCTTGCTTAGACCGAGCCATATGCAAAATAGAGAATGAGTCAGTAGAAAAACATGTGGTGCACAGTTCATTCTCCAATAGGTGTTGTCCAATCGGAGAATCGTGTACTGATTAGTGCGATTATTTAGATTGAATCTAATAAATTTCAGTACGTGTTGGTCTAGCCGTGTCTCCAACATAACACTGGTTCGTCCTATATATTCAGCTTCACGCTGACATTTAAATTTGTAAATTAAAGAGCCTTTACTTAGATAGGACAACCGATCCTTGACAGGTCCCGAAAAAAACACGTAGCTTGACTGAAAAGAAGGTGGAGGAAACAAAATTAGAAACTCTATCAATTAGAGTTTGACATTTCATACCAAGCCAAGTCAGTTTTAAATAGATTGGACATAGACTAGGACCAAACTCAGGAGATGTACTAAAATCTTACGTTCCGTCGTCGTACTTTTAACGTTGTTAGGATAAACATTATTAATAAGAAAACAATATATATATATATATATATATATATATATATATATATATATATATATATATATATAAATATATATATATACATATATATATATATATATATATATATATATATAAAAAAAGAACATTGAAGTCAACACTCAGAGGCAACAGGCTGTTTCATGCTGGACATAATCGTATATATATATATATATATATATATATATATATATATATATATATATATATTTAAGCGTTTCACCCCAAGCAAGGCGAGAAGCCACTAGCACGCAAGGGGTTAAAGAGAGTTGGAGTGATAGAGTAAAGGGTGAGGAGAAGGTGAGGGGATAGATCAAAGCGTCTGGAGACGTCGATTGACATTACATTTGAATAGTTGGAGATTATAACTGTCAGGGAAACAGGAAAAGAGGAGGGAGTTCCACAGGCGAGAAGTGCGAGACATGAAGCTATTGGAGTAGAAGAGACCGCTACATTTACCAGTTTCGACAGTAAAAGGGTGAGAGCGGGATGTCAGCCTCGTAGGACGCTTAAATTCATGAAGTCTGGGAACCAGCGAAAGCAGCTCATCGGAGCGATTAATGTGAAAGTATTTGTAAAAAAAAGATAGAGGGAGACGACGGCACGTCTGTGAGAGAGCGACTGCAGACGTGATGCCAGATCAGGGACAACGAAATATATATTCTTTTTTAATTGATTTTTATTTACTTTTCGATCTTCCTAAAGCCACAGAGATGCATTCAGCGAAAATCAAACTTACTACATTGGTAATTGTTTTTCTTACATATTCTTTCTAATTAAATGATCCATGCCGACGAACTCTTGCTGATAAAATTTGCTTCGTGTGACTCAAAGATACCAGTATCTTTTGTCTACTGAGGACCATGACAGTTTGTGACAGCCTTCAATATTAGATTAATCACTTTAATCAATGACAGGGAAGGTCACCTTCTCGAATTATTATCGTTGATATTTTCTAGACTTAGCTGAAGGCGACGGAAAGCCAAAAGTGAGGTCCCAACTTGGTATGGCCTGTGGCACTAACTTATTAAACACTGCTCTGAGTCAACTTTCAAAGTTAGTTATTTACTTAATAACAGCATACAACCACAAGTATCGAACACCCGATCAAATTTCCTACAGATATGAAACCTAACCTGCGAACCATTGCTCTACAACAAAGTTACGTTTGTATTATTTTTTTTTTCTTTGATTTCTGGCGTTTGCACATTTCTTTCCGGGTCGCGCCCAGGGACCTAAGGTTAAAAATGGCATCATGACACTTTCCACTGACAAAAAAAAAATTACATAGATAAAGCCCTTCGTAAAGTATAGGCTGTACTTGTCAGAACAATTTTTGTATCTCTTTGAGGCATGGACTTCCAGGGATCCCTTCAATTAGTCTACTGCAATCTTTTCCAACCTAGGGCTCCAACTACAACAGGGATTGTTGATGTTCTCATATGCCACATTTCTGAGATTTCTATATCAAGGTTCTTGTATTTTGACAGCTTTTTGAATATCTTCAAAGATACATTGCAGTCCGTAGGGACTGCCATATCAATAAGAAGACACTTTTTTTGTTTGTGGTCTTTAATAACAATGTCTGGGCGGTTGGTTTTGATTGTTCTGTCAGTGTGTATTGTGTAGTCCCATAGAATTGTAACTGGTCCTATCTCCGTAACTGGGTCTGGGTGGTGTTCATACTAGTTTCTTTCAGTTTCCTTCCCGTAGAAGTTGCAAATTTTCCCACTTTTTATTGGCCCACTCTGTTGTGCCGGGTTTTATATTCAGTGGATGCCAATATCGTGCAACCTGATACAAGATGAGCAATCGTTTCTGGATGCTCATCACAGAATCTGCATTTGGGGCTGACACAATATTTTAGTATATGTGCTTGATAATTCCTAGTTAACAAGTGCAGCAAGGATAAAACCTTCAGTTTAAGCTTTTATTATTATTATTATTATTATTATTATTCGATGTGTTTCTATCTTTA
This sequence comes from Acanthosepion pharaonis, assembly GCA_903632075.3. Lineage (NCBI taxonomy): Eukaryota > Metazoa > Mollusca > Cephalopoda > Sepiida > Sepiidae > Acanthosepion > Acanthosepion pharaonis. The sequence continues at coordinate 2,105,904 of CAHIKZ030002722.1, read as the reverse complement.
AGTAGACGTGTGCTTCTCGCTGGAAATTGAGTGATAACAAATTTAGCCAAATCTCTAGTAATTTTAGCTGTATCCTGGCATACCCCAATAATGCTGACGTCGGGACGATTTCAGCTTTCCTCAAATCCAGCCAGCCTAGACTCGGATACGTTTTGTCACAATTCCCAGTGGTTCAGTTATAGGCACGACCTATACATTTTCCATATTTTTTCAGTTCCATTACTAGAATATTCTATATTTCAGTTTTTTCTCTTTCCCTTGATTTCATCTTTGTATCGCCATATCGAGTATTTGGCAGGTTTTTCCTTGTTTACCAATGCCGCTCTTTTAGATACGAATTGTTTATATGGTTCAACCGAAATCATTTACAGAATCCAACATATATTTCCGTTCCTATACAGTCATGTATTCGTTTTGTGCCATTTTGCTGCAGTCCCTTGGAATGGTTTACAGTCTCCATAAAAATACCTGATGCTCTTTTTCTGGGATTTTTAATTCACAGGAATGAAAATAAGTATTTAATAAATACCGCAAATCGACTAGCGGTAGAGTGAAAAATATTAAAATTGCTCAAAACAATGCAAGAAAAGATAAAATAGGATGAATACAAGAAAAGAAAATGGGTATACAAAAATCTCCATCTTTTCTATGTGTCGTGTCCCTTCAGGACGTTGGCGATCATGAGTTCCCACAATTTCTTGTCCTTTGTAGCTCTTAATAAATTAATCTGAATACTATCTCTCCTATGTCCTGTTCTGCCATCCATTTGCAAGGTAGGTTATGCGTGGTTTTCCTCTATCACACACACACGCACGCAGACATTCATTCTTTCTTCCTTTTCCTCGAAATCAGAATCGTTCTGAGATGAGGTTGTTACTATGAGAAAGGCCATTCAGTCGGCTCCAAAACAGTAGCGTTATAAGGTATTATATTTTGATATGAAAATTACATTATTGCTTTCACAAGGTGACATTTCTCGAGCTTTTAAGACAACAAGAAAAATACTCACTTCACTACAACATCTTCCGTCAACGCCATATGAATGAAAATAATATTTTAATATCGTCTGACCTCCACGACTTTTTCTAGCGTTCACACTCTAGCTGGACTTTTTAATCGAACCAGTATTCAAATACCCCAAAAGTCATATTAAATTGAGCGAGAATAAAAACCCGTTTAACAGTCGACCATTCGTCCACGCATTGAATATTGCTGCCACATCTGGTCTATCATTTCTGCTGTGTATTTAGAGATTCTTGATTAAAATCCAAAAAAGAATTTGCAATATTATCGGTCCTGACCTGGCATCTCAATCTCAGTCACATTCCCACTGCTGTAACGTAACTTTCCACTGCATTTTCTATAAATATTCTCATGGTAGTTATTCCGATGAGCTTTGGTACCTCATCTTCACGAATTTAAGCGCAGTACTAGATTGGCAGTTAGGTATCAGCATTTTACAGTTGATACATGTAACCGTAAGTTCTATGTTAATAGCTTCTTCTCTCGCACTTCTCGCTTATGGGACTCTCTTGCGGCTTTTTGCTTTCCAGTCAACTTTGATATTTTTTGTTAATCGTTTCACCCCTAAGCAAGGCGATGATGTCACTAGAACGGAGGAGGGGTTACAAGGAGTGAGAGTGAAAGAGAATGAGAATATTGTGAATTGAGAGGATTAAGGAAAGGACATAAAAGGGATCAGAGTACAAGAAGAGAGAAGATAGCGATTGACGTTGCATTTAAATTTTTGACTACTTTAGTTAACATGGAATCAAAAAATCGGGAGTTCCACAGGTGGGAATTGCGAGAAAAGAAACTGTTAGAGTAGAAGTGGTGGTTGCATCTAGCTAGTTCAACAATAAAACTGTGAGACCTAGTTGCCAATCTAGTAACACGCTTAAATTCAAGTAGACAGGACACCAGAGGGAAAAAAAGCTCATCAGAGCAGTTACCATGAAAATATTTGTAAAAAAAGGTGGGGGGAAGAAAGAAAACTGTATCACGTCGGTGAGAAAGTGACTGCAGTCGAGATGCTTGGTCGAGTTGCTTCATGTTCGAATCTACTTGGTCAAGATACAGACCTTCCTTTGAATTTTGTCAAGAATTTTGAGTTGTGCAGCAGGACTCAGCACAAGGGCCCAAAATCTTTCTACTGCCATCCTAGAAGGTACCACCTTAGAGAAAAGAATTAGAGGGTGCAGAGTTAAAATAGACTGGCAACGTCACTAAGTGGACTGGAAGATCCTTCCCAGAGATTCCCGTAGGCATGAACACGCAGTCGATACATATAGAGGGGGTGCTCAGCTGTTCAGTGACCCTACGACCAATAGTTTCATGTTGGAATCTACTTTATTAAGATTGATTATATTGCAGACTTTTCTTTGAATTTTGTCAAGAATCCCGAGTTGTGCAGCAGGGGCACCAGACCAGATATGGCGACAGTACCCAATGCACGAACGAATGTTAGATTTATAAATGTGCAAGATGGATTCTGACAAGAAGAATGTTGTGCAACAACACGGTGAAGTAAGTTTCCTTGCAGTCTCTCGCTCACAGACGTGCTTTCACTTCCTTCTGTCTTTTCTACAAATACTTTCACGGTAACTGCTCCGACGAGCTACTTTTGCCGGTTCCCAGACTAGGTTGGAATCTCAGTCTCAACCTTTCACTGTCGAAACTGTTAAATGTAGCCGTCTCTTCTACTCCAGTGGATTAGTTTCTCGCACTTCCCGTCTGTGAAACTCCCTTCCTCTTACTTGCTTCCCTGAGAGCTATAATCTCCAAATATTTAAATGCAATGTCAATCGACATCTTCAGATGCCCGTCCTTCTCTTCATCCTTTCTTCTATCATGCCTCTTTGGGGCTTGGCGGATTTTCCAGACTGTGAACGGTGAGGCCTTGGTTTAGAGGAAACGGCTTCGTACGCCTTCTACTTTTGTCCCCGGGTCCGCCCCTTATGGGACCATGTCGGCGAGCTGACGGCTCGTTTCGCTCCCGAAAAGCTCGTGACCATCGATCGCGCATACGCGTATGACACTGTGTCGCCCCCGTATTCCGAGGTGAAACGGATGGTGTTTCTGACGCTGCTGGCCACGGCCTAAATGGTTATTTGGACGACGCGACAGGAGGAAGTCTTGCAGGGCATCCGTCTTTCTCATCAGGATCTGATCCGATTCTTTGAGCATCAGCTCAAGATGAAGATTAGAACTGATAGAAAACGCTTGCAACGGGGTGGTTTCCTATGGAGCCCCCCCCCCGGTTAGGTTAGACAAGCTTTTATGTACCTAGTTAATGTGAGTAAATGTTGTTCCTAGCTGCATCTTTTGTTATGATCCAAGTTGATATTCCCAACCTCCCCAATTTGTTTTGACCCCTTTTTTTTTATCTCGACTGGGTCAGTTTTTTCTTTCCCATGTCCGTGTATATTTTCTCCTTTTTCCACTCCCTTAGCGAGAGAGATTCTTGATTTTGTCCAAATGGGCAGAATACAGAGGCCTCTCATTTTTTAGGGTTGGACGGGCCCTACTAACATCAGTTATGTTTAGTTTATCTTGTGTTTATATTTAGTTTGTTTTGGGGTTCATTCCCACCCCTCTCATTTTGCATCACAGATTTTTAAGTATTTATTATCATTAAATTTTACGGCACGGAGCGCGTTTTGTAGCTCCCCCTTGTGTATTATGGTGTATGGAGGATTGATTGATGGACGAGTTTTTGTGGTGAATGGGCAAATTGTAATGAGTGGATGGGTCGTGAATCGGATTAGCTAGGTATAAGATAGTTAGTGAAGACCAGCCTCAATCCCTCCCTTTCATCGGCCTTGTGCCATAATTTTATTTATTACAATAAATACCGTCCACTCTATCTTAATGCGCTTTCCAATATTGATGGAGGTTTCTTTCCTTGCTTTTTGTCTAGGGCAGTGTGGAAATTCAACATCTTAATTATGTCTTTATTCTCCCTTAGAATTACGGAAATAATGCGATTATTTATTTGTTTATTTATTTATTTATGTATTTATTAACTGATGCCATTTTCGAAACTTTAAACAAGATAATTATCCAGACGCCCACTCGAAAAGAATAAACTACAAGTCCGGGTTGAATGCTTAAATTCCACGAGGACATGGAATTGTTCACAAAAAATTGTCCAGTTCTCTCCGTACTTCCCTTCTGGGACTGACCTTTATGCCTCGAGTTTTAAAGATTTGATATTTTGAGTTTTACTTTGTCATTTTTATTACTCCAAAGCTACTGTTTATCTCTGATATCCTGTGCAATAAGTTCAGACAGAATAACATCAGGCGTTTAACTTATTCCTCAACACACTTGTTATTGAATGTTTGCAGGTTTTTGGAAAAATTAAGAAAATACATTATTCATTCTATTGTTTTGGGGTTTTCCAGAATTTTCTCTCAATTTCGATTTGGGATTTTACTGGAGCAAACAAAAGAATATAAAAATCAATTTATCATTAAGTTTTCACACCGTTAGTTTTCACACCGTTAGTTTTCACACCGTTAGTTTGCAGTGAAGACCAACTGACCTTCTTTTATGTACCGCGTCCCTTTAGGACATTGTGGACCTTAGCTCTCCCCACTTTCCTATCCTTCATAGCTTTTAAATTTGGATTCTACGATTGCCCTTTATCTTATGAACTATAAGTATATCTGATAATAATTTAGCACATTTCGTGGACCTGATGTGCGGTGTTGTGCGAATCGTTGGAGTCGGTCACTTGAAGATTTATGTATTTATTGGCTTCTGATTCCTGACAGGATTCTATAGCCTTGGATGGCAACTGGTCTACTACAGAAAGAAGTGGCAACCTACTGCGGGAAAATAATCTGCCTCGTCAGTCATGTATCGAAAGATACATGATCGCCTAAGCGTGTATACTGCATGGTACATAACTGACTGACTACCCCTTCGAATCTTGGACATTAACAGCAGAATTACAGCGAAGTATCTAAGAAATTAGATCTACAGAATGATGTTAGGCATTTTATCCGTAGACCCCATTAGAAGAAGACATAGCAATTGATTCGACATAGTCGCTTCACTTCGTGTCAGTGGAAAACGTCAGGTCAGGAAGGCATAATGTATTTCTCTCCCAGAATTTAGCATCATTGTGTGATTTTTGTTTGGGTAATACCTGGGTTCGAACTCTGGCTTCTTGAACTAAATTGAAATACGCAACTGTTTAGCCACCACGCAAATGAAATCTTTCATGATGATATCTGGAAACTTGGCGACAGTTCTAATCTTTGTACAGATTGTGGAAAAGTTAGAGTTTTCTTTCTGTCTGAATGTCAACAAAGAGGAACGAAGAAAATAAAAACATCGACTTGAAAATCAGCTTTGGAAATCAAACAAAATAGTTAATACTTTATATATATATATATATATATATATATATATATATATATTTTAAGGATGACACATTTTATTATGGATGTGTCGCGTTTCTGTGAAGGCCTGGATTCGATCAATTGAGCAGATGAATGAAAACAAATGATATATTAATGGACAACGATTAAGAACACCGGCAAAGAAGCCTTGAGATAAAAACAATGTAGGTCACATTTGCAGACGATTGCAAAAACAATAAAAGAAAGACAGAATATAGAAACAATCTTCGCAAATGCAACGTCGACTCGTAAATATAAAAGTAACATAAAAGAAAATACGCTTTTCACCACCGTACCAAGTGTTGCGAATAATTATTCATCATCATAAACCACACACATATATATATATATATTAAAGACATTTTTATGTTTAACGTTGTTATTTATAGATACAAGTATTTAAGCAAATGCTCTGTTTATGATAAACAGTATTAAATAACATTTACCGGCCTAAATGTCCGAGAAATTTTCATAGAAAATATTCGTTCTTTGACAGGATTCGAACCTGCATCCTATACGGAACCGTCATATACGCTGACGTGCCTTACCTCTAGGCTACAAAGAACCTTATGGGTATACAAGTTCGAATTTACTGTTTATAAACTTCAATCTTCCATGAATCTCGTACATTCATAACTGCTCTGGCGTATCGAATGTAAACAAATGAAAATTTACATTTGTTTTCTATGAAAATTTCTCGGACATTCAGGCCGGTAAATATTATTTAATACTGTTTATCATAAACAGAGCATTTGCTTAAATACTTGTATCTATAAATAACAACGTTAAACATAAAAATGTCTTTAATAAATAAATTGTCGGACCTTGTCCATTTCTTAACATATATATATATATGTATATATATATGGTTTAAAGTTTTATTAAAATATATATAAATTATTTCAAGTTTATTACATTCATATATATAATAATAGCTGGCCACTCGTATTCGAGGATATCTGTCTACTAGGCGGCTAGCCAATCCCTATTGCAGACTCTCGCTCAGGTATACACTTGTGTTTTTTCAACACCCACAAAGCCAACCTGTGGTTTATACTGCAACTATACTGAGCAGGAGAGAGCGGGTTATCTAGAATAAATCACAATCTGAACAACACCAGCACACTCAAACCCTCCGTCACGATGAATTGTGACTTTGTGCTAACACAGCTATGGACGACCCTAAGTGTTCCATCGAGCCAATTTTATTTACAAGACTTGGGTCAACCCGTGCTACGGTTTCAGGCATTTTCCAAAAAGAGCGGCATGCTGGGATCGTCCCCACTCCAGACCGATAACATCAAATCTACCATGGTGAGATTCGAACCCGGGTCACTCGTCCACGCGAATATATATGTATGTATGGTTCAAAGCTTTATTAAAATATATATCAGGTCATCCCATAAGTTCTGTCCGAATTTTGAATAAAGAAAACAAGTGACCAAATGTTACATTTAATTACAGATTCAATCAACAATGTATTTTCCCTGATTATCTATGACTTCATTCCATCTATTAACAAGTTTACTAATTCCATTACTGTAAAATTCTTTTGGCTTTGATTCGAAGAAATCACAAATGTCAGTTTTAACCTCTTCCTGTGTTACAAAAGCTGTTTCTTCCAAATGATTCTGTAAGCTATGAAACAAATGGTAGTCTGAAGGAGTAAGATCGGGAGAATAAGGTGGATGAGGAATTTTCTCCCAACCAAGTTCTTCGATCTTTTGTGACGTGATTCTTGCTGTGTGGGGTCGCGCATTGTCCTGATGAAACATCACCTCTTTTCGATTCATTAGAGCAGGTCTTTTTTCCTCAAAGCTTGGTTCAAACGCTCTAATTGCTGACAGTATATTTGAGCATTAATTGATGTATTAGGTGGTAAGAATTCAAAGTGGATTATTCCTTGGCGATCCCACCAGATTGAAAGAAGAACCATTTGCCCATGAAGTTCCCTTCTCGGCTGTGGCTGGAGTCCTTCCTCTTTACCAAGCCACTGTCTACGACGCTTAACATTTCGATAAAAGATCCATTTTTCGTCGCCAGTCACAAGTAAAAAGGTGAAACAGGTTGGCAAGAATGGAGAGAAGAACAGATGTCAACTCGGGATTTGAGGTTGTTTTCAGACAATTCATGAGGTACCCATTTTTCAAGTTTAGGAACTTTTCCAAGTTGTTGAGGATGATGATGAACAGTTGCATGGTTTGAACTGAGAACCACTGCCAATTCCTCAACTGATAAAGCAGGATTATCTTCAAGGGCTGCTTCAAGAAGCTTTTCATCAAACTCAACTGGACGTCCGGTTCGATCTTCATCTTCAAGGGTGAAATCTCCACTTCTGAATTTTGCAAACCATCTTCTGCAATTTCTTTCATTCACACATTCCTCTCCATAAACTGAGTGAATGTTTCTAGCCGTTTCGGCTGCTGAGTTTCCTTTCTTGAACTCATAAAGCATTATGTGCCTCAAATGATTCTTGGGTACTTCCATGTTAGCAGGGTTTTAATCAAATAAAATTTAATTTTATTGTTCTCTGAAATAAAATTTGATCAGTTTAAATGCATCTAAACATAAAAATAATGTTCAGCTCTATTAGACATTATAAAATACTCGTTAAATTTTGTTAATTTTAACATAAAGTTTAAATTAAATTATATAAATTATTTTAAGTTTAATACAGTCTCACACACACACACACACACACACACACACACACACACATATATATATATATATATATATATATATATATATATATATACCCAGAGGCAACAGTCTGTTTCATGCTGAACGCAACCCCTATTGCAGACGCTTGCTCAGGCACATTTGTGTTTGTTCAACTCCCACAGATCCCACCTGGGTTTTATACTGCAACTATGATGAACAGACGTTAGTTACAGTTTCTGAGAAAGAGTGTGATATCTAGCGTGATTAACAATCTGATCAAGGCCAGCACGCTCAAACCCTCAGCTATCGACGGCCTCGAAGGATACCATCCGCCCAGTTTCACTCACAAGGCTTCTGGTATGGTGGTATGGCTTTCAGGCACTTTCCAACGGTCTGGAGGGGAATCACCTCTTCAAGACCGATAATATCAGGAAGTCTCCTTCCTTACAAATCGACCATGGTGACATTCGAACCCGGGTCTCATGGTCATGGGTTTATTTGTTCAACACCACGGAGCACGCCTGTGGTTTATATTGCAACTATACCGAGAGAACATATAATCTGTGATGATCCGCAGTTTCAACAATGCTCAAACCCTCGACCACGATGACTTGTGGTTTCGTGCTAGCACAGCCGTCGACGGGTGATCCATCTACGCAGTTTCACTCACATGACTTGGGTCAACTCGCGGTATGGTTTCCATGCTTTTTCCAAAGGTGCCTCATCCTGGGATTGCCATAATATAAAGAAGTCACCCTACTGACAAATCGACCATGGTAAGATTCGAACCCGGGTCTCATGGACAACGTTTTAACCAATCTTCAATGTTTTGTCGTTTGGAATGAAGTTCATTAGATTTAGTTTTATACGATTTTATTTAGTCTTTTGGGTACTGATGTGGTTTTGAGTAACATAATATGAATTTGTTTCTGTGTCTGTATTTAAAAATGAGCTCTTATCTTTTGTCGCTATTTTCTTCTTCTCTTCTTCCCTCGGCAAAGGACATTTTGTTTTGAGGTGTTGAGCTGGTTCTGCTTTTGTTTGTTTTTTTTTTGTTTTGTTTTTGTTTTTTAATTTACTAAGTTTTTATTGTGTCGGGGCGGTTATGTCGCATATATAGTAACTAAAAAGTGTAATCATTCTTTAGTTGGGTCGTTAGCGTATTTCCTTGTCAAATGATGTATTGTGTGTGTAGCGGCAATTAGTCTGAAGATTGAATTGAATCAGAAAACTCTGCAGCGTTGATTTCTCTGTCTATACTTTCAAATTCTCTCTCTCTCTCTCTCTCTCTCTCTCTCTCTCTCTCTCTTCATCCATATATTTGTATAGCTGGCCACTCGTATTCGAGGATACCCTTCTACTAGGGAGGCTAGCCAATCCCTGTTGCAGACGCTTGCTCAGACGCATTTGTGTTTATTCAGCACCCACAGGGCCCACCTGCGGTTTATACTGCAACTATGCTGAGCAGACATTAGTTACAGTTTCTGTAACTTTATCTAGAATAATCAACAATCTGAACAACAGCGGCACCCTCAAATCCTCTGTCACGACGAATTGTGACTTCGTACTAGTACAGCTATAGACGGCCCACAAAGTTTCCGTCTACCGAGTATCACGCACAAGGCTTAGGTCAACCCGTGGTATGGTTTTCAGGCACTTACCAAAGGTATCCCCTCCAGTCCGATGACATCAGGAATTCTTCCTGACAAATCGACTATGGTGAGATTCAAACCCGGATCTCATGGTCAGAATACGAACGTTCTAACCACTCGGTCATGGTGTATCAAACACTTTTGAGCACCAAAATAAGGTAAAATGTCCATATAACCATATGACCCAAAAGCCATCGTTGTACCGCAACACAGCAACTCATAACAGATGTTCAAAATGTCTTCTGCTTGCTTCTAAACATGCGTGCACCCGTCGGATCATTGACTGACGGACCCTTTGATATACTCCCATTCGATGTCGATGGTTTTGCAGGCCCCCATGTCATGCTGATTAAGCGCCTCTGCATTATTAATGTCTGCTTCATAAACCAATTGTTTTACGTGGCCCCACAGATAAAAATCCAATTCTCCATTATTTTCTCTCGTACATTCATATCTGCTCGAAGCGTATCCAAATGTAAACAAATGACGTCACACATTATGAAATGGACAAATTCAAACAATTATTTTAAGACATATAAAAAGAACGTATAAACATAAAAAATGTCTTAATATATATATATATATATATATATATATATATATATATATATATATATATATATATATATATATATATAGTAAAAACTTAAACACTAATATTCCATGGTCATAATTTATTCCATTGCAATCGTAAATACGATCCAATTCATCAGACCTACAAATTTATGGGTATGGGTATTTATATATTTTGCATATGTATGTATATTTTCCACTAATATTATCTATCTATCTATATATATATATATATATATATATATATATATATATATATATATATATATATATTATAACACGTGTTATAAATATTAGACACTATCTTTCCTAAGTACGAAATGAACACAGTTGTCTCAGTTGGAATTTGAACTCGATGGAATCAATGCGTGGTATCTGTTGTCCACATTTTACAAGGGAAAATGCGTCAGCACCTTCTTCATTGCACTAAAAGAGGTAGTATCGGTAGAATATTGACGATAGTGTAATGGTTGTCGCGGGGACTGGGCAATTTTCGGATTCGCCGAAAAGCCTCACGTTAAAAAGACCTCGTGTCATCTTTGCCACAGTAGAACGGACAAGCGAATTAATCATCTTAACGATTTCTTTTCTCTTCACACCTCTGATAGCACTCATGCGTAGAATCCAATAGAACTACTGCTACTAATAATAATATGTCAGGTTTAACACAGTTGCCAATACTACTAACGTACAGTTTCTGTTTGTTTTTTTTTTCCTGAAATGTTACTACTATCACAACCACCGCCACTACTGCTAATATCCATCGCTAAAGACCCGGGGGGGGGGAATGGCCGGTTCCCTGTAACGTTCTACCAATTACCGAACTTCTTGTGCTATCCTTTACTTTTATAAGAGCCAGATTACGTCTAAAATCGAGTACTACTGTCATATTTGGGTAGGGGCTTCCTAATCCTCATTTTTCAATTTCGATAATGTCCGAAAGCGTCTCAGCGTCCTTATGGGTGATGAATTATTTTCTTGCCTGCAACTCTTCTCTCACAGACGAGATATAGCAAGCCTCTCACTGTTCTGTCGCTACTTCCATGGAAAGTGCTCAGTCGAACTACATTCCTTAGTTTCCCACCAGTTCTAACCTTCACGACTGGGAAGCGCACATTGTAGCGAACTAGTCTTATTCCCTCCGTATTCCATTGGCGAGAAGTAAGTTCCACCTAAGCAGCTTCTTCCCGTGATCCTCTGCCTCGTGGAACCGACTCCCAATTACAATCATTATCATTACAATCTTAATCTGTTCAAGTCTAGGGTTAACCGTTATCTTCCCCACCTATCAGCATAAACTGTGCCCCTTACTCTGTAAACCTCTGCCTCGAGTGGCTCCCAAGCCTTATACAGAATGAACCTCAATTTTTAAAAACTATTACTATTACTACTTTTACTATTACTATTACTACTACCAATAATAATAATAATAATATTCTCGCGTATTACTTTCTGCTTTTACGAAAGTATCAAAATAAGCAATTGGAGACAAATCAAAATTATACGCATTTTTCTTCTCCAATTCGTGTTATTCCAGGTGACAGCTTTGGCGATTTATGGTCATAAATATTGTCCAATGTCCATTTAGAAGAAAGCATAAAAAAACAAACAAACAAACGGGACCAAAAAGAACCGAAAAAAAAAAACCAAAAGACGTTTGGATGAGAAGTGTGATAAGAAAGACGAGTCTGGCAATAATGGACGACTTCAAAAGAGCAAAGTTTTTGAAAAACAAAAAAAAAGTGAGTCTGGATTCGGCATGTCCACTTAGCGATGCAATCAATCGTTTCTATCATGAAATGAATGAAAATAACGAAAAAGAAGGACATTTGCCTTGATCTGATGAATCAAGTAGAAGTTTTAATTGGGCTCAATAAGCCTATTTTGCTTACGGCATGACTGACGCATCGTCAACACAAGTGGCCCGACTTTTCCAACGGGGTGAAAAATAAGAAAAAAATATGCTCATCTCCTAAAGAAAAAGAACGAAAAATAGCAGAAGGGCCACACAAAGCCCCCACCCACACACATATACAAATAATGACCCACTATTATATAACGACAGGGTCTTCTACCTCTAAGTGATAAGTCAGCAATCCAAACTAGAAATAATGAGTTCGATCTTCACTGGACACTTTTTGTCACTCCATGCTAAACCGTATATATACGAAGATTGATAAAAAATATATCGAGACTATACAAAGAGAACTACAACACGTATCAGTTCGTTATTTAATCTCCTTCGAAGTAGTCCCCCTTCTGACGCCACACACTTTATCCAGCGTCTTTTCCATTGATGGAAGGATCCCTTGAATTCCTTTATTTAGGATAGCGAACGTTTTGTGATATCAAATGAAGATTCAGTCGACCGTTTGTGTCTGTCAACGTATACTCGTTGTCACACTTGTAATGCTCGTTCTAGTAGAGACTTTGTAATCGCGTCTGACACCAGTATTGTTCAACGTCGTTGATCAATACTGGCGTCAGACGCTTACGAATAGTACTAGTACTAAAAGTACTTCGTATAGTGAATAGAGTAGAGAATAGCGGTCTCAATAATAAAGAATGGTGATCCGTATAGTATAGAGGATAGACTAGAAATAGCGAACACGTAGTATAGAGAATAGACTAGAATAAATTTCAATCACAAGGCTGCGGTTAACCCGAGATACAGCTTTCAGGCACTTTCCAAAAGTGTCACGCCCCCGGCCTATATTATAAAGAAGTCCCCCCGCAACAAATTGAACATGTCTCATGGCCAGAAAACAAATATTCTCACATCCCGGCCATATATATATATATATATATATATATATATATATAACGAAGTGTAAAAAGTTTTCGAGTTTAGTCCCTTAGTCTTAGACTAAACGCGTCACACGAAAACGTTTTTCCATTTTGTCTAAAATTGTTCTTGATATAAAAAATGCATATATCGTTATCCCATATATATATATATATATATACTCATCCACAGACAGACTGTTTCGCAGCTCACCAGTGTGGCTAGGCATCTTATTGCTTCAAGCCGGGATCGAAACCCGCCAAATTTGGCATCAGTCAGAGATTCTACCCACAAACTAACGTCGCACAGCAGAAAGAAAGGGAAATTTTAACGTTTTTACTATGCGAAAGACGTCAATAGCTAGGAGAGCTCGATTCGAATTGAAGAGCATTGCATTAGCAATAGCAGGCACTGTTTTTAATACACACACACATATAGATAGATATGATATATATATATATATATATATTTATATATATATATATATATATATATATATATATATATATATATATATATATATATATATGTATGCATGTATGTATATATATATATATATATATATAATCATTTCACCCCAAGCAAGGTGATAATGCCACTAAGATGCACGGGGCTACTAGGAGTGAAAAAGAATGATAATTTAGGAGGAGGAACCTGAAACCCAATCCTAAACAAGAAATATGTGATAAACCTCTGCTCCTGTTGAAATGAAGGTGAAGGGGTATGACCTCATGTCTTGCTAGGATAACTGAATAAGTATTTATTTAAATTATATTGGATTGCACACCATCTACGCAACACTCTTCAAGACGTGGGCGATCAATGCTCTCCACAACTTCTTATCCCGTGTCTCTCTTAGTAACATTTGTCTTTGGTCATTCTTCCCAATCCCGTTCTGCCATCAGTTCACACAAGTTCGTTAAGTCTATTGCCTCTACCGTGTCACTTCAATATGTCCTCTGTGTGTTAAATTCTCCAAACCTTCCTTCTAAATTATGTGTCCAAGAAATTCCAGCTGTTTTATTCTGATTCCAAGTGTGCTTTTTTGTTTCAATTTTCCTTAAGATTTCTTCGTTGCTTACATTCTCGGTATCCTTCTGTAGAACTACATTTCTGTTGCTTTCTGTCTTCTCTTCATCTGTGAAGAAATTATCCAGAATCTACACCCACCTTAAAAATTATCTTCTCATATATTGCTCAGCTTGTGGCTGAAATACGAGATGTTTGACGTCGGCGTCAATATTTGATGTTTCAAAGCAAACGTGCAGGATTTCCACACATAGAATTTCGGCGCAACACAATCTACGTACAGTCTGTAAATAAATATATAACTTTTGCTAAATTGTTTCTGAATCGGCGCCTTAATAATTAAAGTCGTTTTGAGTGCGATATTCAAAAGCTTAGCTTTTATCAGAGTTCGAATAACGACATTTGGCACGCAACTCGGATGATAATAATGATTTACTGATATAAGTCCTTCTAATTAACCCATTAGACATGAATTCATACATTTTCCAAGGGTATTTGTGAGTAAGTGGCTAAACGAACATAGATGGAATTATAACTCGACTCTCCGATTTCTAATTTCGAACCGTTATCCATCACACCACCTGCACATCCAAAGTTAACTCTCTTGGTATTCCCAAGCGGTTATTCATCTAGACACTGACCAGCGATGTGCTGTCGGCGTATGATTTTAGAGGTAAAATTTTAAATTAGATGATTTAAAAATTCCATTGGCATTTAATTGATGAAATTGTAATGATCCGATGTCGATTGAATCGAAATTATTAAAAAAAAAAAAACAAGAAAAGCAAGAAAGCAAGTAATCAAGAAAGAAAGAAAGAAAGAAATAATTAAGCTATATCTGAGCAAATTCCTTGGCTTAAAAGCCAAAGAATTTGCAAGGAATTAAAAACGAGCACCCCCTTTTTTTCCTTTTCATTCTCTCGTTTTCGTTTTTAAATCTCAACCAAGAACTTGATGTTGCTAAGCAGACGTGTTCCTTTGACGCCATTGCTGACAATTTGTTGCTAGGCAAACGAGTTTCTTTGCCTTTTTTTTTTAACGGAAGAGAAGACTTCAGAAAGACAACCTAAATATTGAGTTATTGACAAAAATCATAGTGCATCCGATCTATAAAAAACCTACTCGGTCAACCTCCTCAAATTAAATGAACGTTGAATGTGAGAATTAACAGCGGTTTTGTGCAAATAGATATTTTTAACAACGTAATAAAATGTTCTCACGTGAACCAAATTTAATGATTGAATAATCTTCTCTGATTTTAACATCAGATTCCTTGAGATGAAATGTAAAGCCAGCACAAATAGTTCAGAGCCGGAAGAAGAAATATCAAAAAACATCGTTTTCCATTCCGCAGGACACATGGGGCAATGATTTTGTTTCTATTTCTCAACTGATCCATTTATACCCAATCATTATTCGTTACAGTTGTGAACTTTTACAGAACCAGGCTGACGCAAAATGGTTAAAAACTTCCAATTGCACTAAGTTTTATTGATAGTTTAAGAAAAAGGAGATTTAATCTTTTCCAAGGGCATTATATATATATATATATGTGTGTGTGTGTGTTATGCCTTTAAATTCCTTGGGGAACAAATAACCGCAAGATACCGTTGCTGTTTCTATAACAAGCTAGTTTTTAAGTGAGTAGGTTGTTAGCCTACCGCACAACCCCCAACCTGGAGGATCAGGTTTTGAATTCAGAGTTGTCCTTCTCCTAGACAAGTTGCCATCCAAGGATATATATTTGGGGTTTGTCTTATTATTCATACTTTTCTCAAGGATATTAGCACGTAAGTGAATATAATGGATTTGACTGGTATTCGAACTCGGCTCTCCGCTTCCTCAATCCAAGCCGCTGTCCATTACTCCACCGTGCATTAGTGCGAAATTTATGCAAACTACCCTAGCCGGATTTTTAACTCGGTTGACTAATTTCATCCTTCGTTCAATTGGCCGTTTGGTGACTCGTACCGGCAAACAATATCAGTTAAGATTATTTGTCAAAATTTTTACATAATTTTAGACTTAGTCATAAGCAATATCCGTTTTTGGCAACAATTTGTAATGAATAATAATATACCATCCAACCAAGTAATCATACGGGGGGATTAAGAATAAATTTGGAGTACACTAACATACGACAATGTTCAACGCAAAAAAAAATCAAAAAAATAAATAAAAACCACTGAATTAACAAGGATAACAGACCCTAAAAGCCAAACGTTATGAAAGAAAGCTAAAGTTGTGCGTCTTGTACGATCGTCGGGCTATCATTCATCTAGAATTCTTAAAAGGCAATGAAACACTACATGCACATGTATATGTCCAGCAGCTGCAACATGTCCATAAAAGTTTGATCGAAAAGCTCTGTGCACTGGCCAACATGAAAAATATGTTGTTTTCCATGACAACCCAAGGCCGCTTAACAACAGGAATAACACAAAAAAAGTTTAGAATTCATTTAGCCTGTTCTAACCTAACCCGCTATATTCACCTGGCCATACACCAATCGATTATTACCTTTTTCGGCCGCTACAAAATGCTTTGATGAGGGAAAATTTCTCAAATGAAAACCAGATTCAAACCTTCTTTTTCAGTTTAAAACCTGCGGAATTTTATTCAAAGGGCATTGAAGAAGCCTGATAAATAGCAACAAGTCATTGCAAATAATTGTAACTTTGTAATTAAATAAAATGTAAAAGTTCCTTCTCTTTTGAAGAATGAAGTTGATAAACAAAAACAGAAATTATTTATGACCCAACCTAACAGTTGCGATACATGGATAATATACATCTTATACACCCTTCCCAGCTCTTATGAAACAAAAGTGATAATAATTGCCATCAAACTTGTTGACATCGGCATACGAGATATGAAGAATATGCTCTAATTACTTACAGTTTAAGAAGATCCCGAAAAGTGATGTGTTCAGTGGGGTGATTACAGGGATTTGCTAAGCTTAATCCAGCTCGAGGCACGGTGAGATTAATGGTTAGCGGCTCGGATTGAGGAATTGGAGAGCCGAGATCATAACATTCACTTACGTGCTAATACCTTTGGGAAAAATATGAATCTTTCTCTCCCCCTATGGGTAAAATAGCAGAACAGACTGGGTCCTATAGCTTGAGGTGGTAACCAATCTAGTAGAAGGAAAATGAATTCAAACCACTATGTAGGTCGTGCCTCTTTAGCTAAAGGCTAGAAGAAGCTAACTATAAAAAACAAATCCACATCTGAGAGGACGAACGGTGTAACCTCAACATCCCCGATGAAAAAGAAACCGGCAGGCCATTGTACTATTCTTCCTTGAATGTCATCATGAGGAGAGTGGTGACCACAGCGACACTATATGCGCCAACTGAATAAAATGATGAGTCCACCTCAAGTATCGGTGGTATAATGCTCTCCTAAACTAACCATTACTCTATATCGTGGCAGCATAATTAGAATTTATGCACTGGACCACTTGAGTTATCTATAGAACCGAGTCAGGTTTAAAGTGGTTTCATCCTGAGTATGGCCAAAAACCACATCTGATCTGGGGTGGCAGCACCTGTTAGGGTCCTGTTTGTGAGCAAATAGTGACCCCCCCCCCAACAAAAATCGACAGTACATCTTTATAATAAAATGAGCAACAATATATTTTTATAGCAAAATGACAATCAATGCAACGCTAAAAATACAAAAATACATTTTTATAGTAAAATACATTTTATAATCTACAAAATATATATCTAAAATACATACCTTTACTCTGAAAGCATAAAATTACGTACAATATATTTAGATTTCAGCTTTAAATAACCTATAGAGGTGTTGATATATCGTTAAACAAAATTAGCCATCCAATTAAAGTGAGTGTCCTTATGCTTCCATGGTACTCAAGGCAAAAAAAATTACTCGTGCTTTTTGGCGTGGTCTCTTTTGGGGATGTCTGGTGCCAGAGTTTAGTCAACTCTAGTATGAAAGCTACTGTCTGGGGCGGACAGCTTCCACGAGCTGAACACGTTATAATTCATTTTAATCCCAACGGGAGTTATGGTTGGGCTAGGTAAAAAACACCCTAAGTATAAACATTGAGTCGACCTAGCGCTGGAATAATGTTTATAGCACCCAGTAGAAAGAATTGTCTCTCAAACTAGATCAGTAACCATTAGTGCACGTTAAGACAACCTAACATTAAGCGTTTACTTATGACAGTGGATTTATGCATTTTCTTTTTTATTGAGAACTGGCAGCAAAGATGTTAAACACTATTTATCTATTAGATTGCTTATTTAAAAGAATAATTTTATATTGACAAAATTATAAAAATATGTGAACCAATTTTAATGAAATATTATTATATTATTTAACATTTTATAAAGAAATAAATATGAATTTTTTATTCATAAATTTATAAATAAATCTGTGAACAACAAAACTTAAGTAAACACAACGATGAAAAAATGTATTTGTAAATTTTCAAAAAATGCATTATCCGGGCAATGCTTTCATTTGCGCTCGACACATATATTCACTAAATTAGTTTGACAGCATCTCTTCCTCTGAACCAAACACTCTTTTTAGGCTAGACCATAAACACTAAATATTCTGAGTGTGTATCTCCCTTGGGTGGAAAGTTTTTCCTGTCTATAATTACAGAATGTCTGTAAATTTTATCGCAAATATTGCTTGTAGTTGTTTATATATTTCGATAATTATGTAAATATTTCTAAATTCGTGAATAAAAATATTGCTTTTCAACTGTATTTCTTTGTAAAAGGTAAATAATAAATATCTCATTGTACTTGGTTCACTTTTCTTTCTTTTTTTTTTTTAATCAGTTCACCCCAAGCAAGGCGATGATGTCACTAAGACGCAAGGGGCTACTAGGAGTAAAATCATAAGAACTTTAAAAGGAACCGGAAACCCAATCCCAAACCTTAATGTAAGTTCTATGCTAACAGTTTCTTCTATCGCACTTCTCGCTTGTGGAATTCTCTTCTGGTTTATTGTTTCCCAGTCAACTTTTAATCTTCAAAAATTTAAATCGTTAATTTGGATCTTTTATTGTCTTTTCTCCTTATTTTTCCATTATTCTCTAACACTCAGTAACCTATTGCGTCTTTATTGCCTTGCTTGGGGTGAAATGATTTAAAAACAGGAAACAATGGATGAAACTATTCCTGTTCAAACAACTGGGGAGTGGGGTGAAGCGGACAATAGTCGAACCTATTTGTATAATCATGTAAATAAACATTGCCGAGAGGGTTAATAGTTTATACAATAATAGTAATGTTATAACCGTCGATTTAAAACACCGGTTGTTTTTTTGTTTTTGTTTTTTTGAGAGCACAAAGGTTACTTTTTTTTCTTTTAGGAAAATTTTAGTTATTACATCAAAATTAAAAGTATGTTCTGAAATAGGTCTGATGAAATTCCGATGTTTTACCTGTTTTGATCATCGATTCTATCTTTCTTCAATTATCTGAAACAATCAAGAATCTCTGTCTATATTTCTGAGGTGAGGTATTATGTACATTATTCGGACTATTGTCCTCATCTTTGTCACCATATTTATTACAACGTTTCGGCCGTTGTACGCTCCGGCCTTCTTCAGGTGGTTGGAATGTCGAACTTAACCCTTTATTTCGATCACTGGGGTAGACTGTTCTAGTTCCACAAGGACACATGGCACAGTGGATAAAGACGTTAGATCCATTGACAGGACCCAAAGAGTGTGAGTTCAATACCCGGTTAAGGCAGTGGAGAACTTTCAGAGGGAAATTAACAGGGGATAACTGATAACTGACATCCATTAAACATGGCACGTGAAACTAGAACAGTGAGCGAAATAAAGGTTCAGTTTGACATCCCAACCACCTGAAGAAGGTCGGAGAGTACAACGGCCGAAACATTGTTTCTTTAATTTCTGATTCAAGATTGTTGTTGTAGGTTTAATTATTCCTCCAGTTTCATCATGTATGTCTTTTATTCTGTTGTCATACCAAGCATATCATATTAGCTCTATCTCGAAAATATATCATAATTTTTTTCTCCTTTCTACTTCGGTGAGATTTGTATTTTTTTATTAATTTTTCTTTTATTCCTTTTCTCAAATACATGGGCCTTCTTCATAAATCCCTTCCTTTTGTGTAACTCATCTCATGGGAATAATTCAGTTTGCTCATCATTCCATGAGCTCAGACTTTTTAAAATGCAAGACATTGTTGATTTTCTGAATGTTCATGTTGCTTTGAGCTATTGATAGTTGCCAAATCCTTGTTCATTTAAAACCGTGTGTGACAGTTATGGTAAACAGCATCCGCTGCCACAAGACTGACACAGTCATCCAAACTTTGATTTTGTAGCCACCGGTCAGCCTTTTCTTCAGATTTTTATTTTAGAATTTATTGCAGTAATGATATACAGCTTGCTACTCGATGTAGTTAACAACAGAATGACAACTCTCAAAAGTAACAACTTTTCGACAGAAGACAGTTTACTTACCAGTGAAAAGGATTACTTTGTTGGAATTTTGGGGTAGTTTTTAGTACTAATGAGCCAGCCAAAATGAGCTGACTCATTTTATAGTTCACTAATAGAAGGGTTAACCAATCAGAAAGCTCAAAATATTCAATGCGACATTTATAAAGGCAGCCATTTTGTTTTTCTCCCAAAATATCTTCACTGCCAACCTGATATCGAAGACTTAAAGAATTAACAGCCGCTACTTTCTCCGAATCTACACTGCCAAACTCTAATATTGAAGAGATTATGGACTTCACTGGATTCCATATTCACTGGATTCCATATTCAGAGACTACGGCAAACATGGTCAACAATGGCCTGAGTGTGTGGGTTTCTTTGCTTTTCTGGGCTGAATGTTATTAGTTAAAAGAAAAACTTGTAGTTCCAGCGAATCATTTATTTTATGGAAATATTTCGACTAGGTGTTGCTAGTCTTGGTCACTCCTTTAATTTGAGTAAAACAGGGCAAAGAAACTAGAAACGCTTGCGAATACAAATCACAGAAAATGTCTTAAAGTTGTTATGAATGTTAATCATAAAGTATGTCATAATCAAATTACTTTCATGATTCTAGAATTTTTCAGGTTTATATTGGCAAATTAGACAAGCAAAGCTGTGAATTAATTTTAAAGAACACTATAAAATGTGGCAATATAAAAAATAATATCACAAAATCTGCTCTATCAATAGACATATCCGCAAGGATAAAGAAGAGTTTCTTCATCGAAAATCTAGAAATCTTTGCGGTTCCAACGTACCAAATAAAGGTTGGTATCATTTTTTTCTATTAATTCGACTTAAAATAAGTAAAAAAAATAGAATAAACATAACAATCTACTGTAATACAAGTAATGCAATGAATAGATTATCCGTTTTTAATGTAGAACTTCGCAACCTCAGCTTATGATTTATTTTCTTTCATTATGAAGTTGATAACGATCACCTTTTCAATTAAAGGAAGCAATTTTCGGTTTCTCTTTGACATACTCAAATTTTCAGCACCACGACTCTTCCACCAAGTAAAAAATTAATTGTCTATAGCTGTAGTTGACCGCAAGATGAGATTACGGATAAAAGGGACTTCTCTATCCGTATACATAGATAGATAGATATGAACAGACAGGATAGATAGATAGATAGATAGATAGATAGATAGATAGATAGATAGATATGAAAAAATTGAGATAGATAGATAGATAGATAGATAGATAGATAGATAGATAGATATAAGTTATATGATAAACAGAGGATTTGCTCTTACCATAGATCATATTAGGCACAATAAGAGTATAGCACAAATAACTAATAATAAAACAGAACAATTATAACAATATACTGTAATAAAAGTTATATGGCGGATAAAAGATTCGTTCATACCGTATATAAGAGATTAACAGCACTAACTAACAATACTAATAATAAAATAGAACAATTATTGAATGCTGGAATAAAAATATGTGAAGGATAGAAGATTCGTTCTTACCGTAAATTTTATTAGGCACAAGATATTAACAACACTAATAATAAAATGGAACAATGGGTAGATCATTTCTTAATGTACATCTTCGAACTTAGCTAACGTTTACTTTTCTATCATTATGAAATCAAGAAAGTTCAACTTTTCTCTTAAAAGAAACAATATACAGATTTTGTTTGGCATATCCGAATTGCGGACATCACTATCCTTGGATATTGGAAGCCATATTAAGTAAAATATAAAAATTGTTTATTTCTGAATTTGACGATGGGTAATTGAAATAGTGGGAAACGAAACCGCGGATATTGGCGGGGCATAATTTATTTGCGACCAGTAAATATCTGCTTGAGGCTGGGTCCTTCTATACACAGAGCATCAGTCAGATCTTATCGACTTGCATAATATGAGGAGGACTAGCGTGGGTTGGATGTCATCCACTGCCTTTATCAGGAAGCTAATTCTATTTCGGTTCACCTGTTTGATGTCACACTTCGATTGATGTTGACAACTTATACACATACAAACACACACACACGCACACACACAAACACGCTACACACACACACACACGCATATATATATATATATATATATATATATATATATATATATATGTATGTATGTATGTATTGTGTGTTTTGCGCAGCAATCCTTCTTTTATATATGTTTCATTGAATACGACAGACAAGATACTGTGATTAAACTTTTTTATTTAGCTGTTCTTGTGTTTATGTTATGCTTTTGTGGACATAAAGTCTCAATGTTCTATATATTCGGGCGTTTTCGACTATTCTATTATCCATTATCAAGGCTGTTTATTTTATTTTAACTGAATGTGTAGATTTTTTATATGTGTTTCCAGAGTGATGAAAAATTTTTTATTTTACAAACACGGTCAGTAAATTGTGGCCGTGTTCGTAGTTGATGTTATTGAGTGTCGGCTTTTTTTCTTTTTTATTATTACTGCTTCCATTATTTTTAGTCTTTGTTTTACATGTGGATGAGGCTATTATACTTGCATTTTCTACAAGTATTTTGCGGATGGAGTTTAGTAGGTTGGTGTGTGTGTTTAAAAGAGTCCTAATTGAGCTAAGGTCAGAGAGTTGTAACGTTAGTCTTCTTCATAGGTACGTAGGGGTATGTCCAATATACTTATTCATGAATGTGGTTTAATTAGGAACTGCGTTCCTGATCAAATCACAATCGGTTTAATGCTTCAACGCAACCATCGCTTTCAGCCATGAAACAGACTGTTGCCATTCGGTATTGATTACAGTATCCACTATTATATTGACATAAGTTTTATCTGATACTGAACATTTTTAGCCATAAATATAGCATACCTTAGAACTATATTTTAACCTATTATATATATATATATATATATATATATATATATATATATATACACACACAGCCATATATATATATATATATATATATATATATATATATATATACAAATAAATATATATTTTGCTCTTCACCGTTGGTACGAACCAAGCGTTAGGTTTGGATTGAAAGCTGATCCATTTATAATTGAAATATTCATAAGTATAACCTAGTGCAACAGCATATTTATTTATGGGAGAAAATCAGGTATATAATTCTAAAAATGGATTATATATATATATATATATATATATATATATATATATATATATATTGGTTTATACCAACGGCTTCTTAATACTTCTCGAATTCACTCTCGCCTGGTCATGTGTGACGTCATGAACTGCGGTGCGATTTTCGCTTCCAGCGTCTTATATGCACGTGTTTATCGTTGCTTGGAAATCATCCATGTAAGCAATAGCAGACTATCATCATTGTGTTGTCCGTATATTGCTTAATATATTGTACAGTAATTGTCATCTTTGATAATGGCTTATGTAAGCCGAAAGCTTAGATTGGATTAAAAAAACATGTATCAATATTGTGATTTTCTTTCTTCGTTTAATGATAATGTTATTAAGCTTATCAGACGTTATGAAAAGAATTTACATAAAATAAATAGACAACACTTATATTATTTAATGAAACACACACACACACATATATATATATATATATATATATATATATATATATATATATATATATAATATATTTCACCCAAAAAAGGCGAGTGCCATTAGTAAGTGAAGAATGAAAGTGAAAGAAAAGAGTGGGTATAAGGGGATTGAGGAAAGGATAAAAGATGAACGGGGTTCAAGATAACAGGTGATTGACGTTGTATTTAAATTTTTGAAGATTGTAGTTTTCAGGGAAGCAATTAAGGAGAAGGGAGTTACACTGGTAGGAAGTACAAAAAAAGAAACTGTTGGAGAAGAAGTGGCGGTTACATATTTCTGCAGTAAAGGGGTGGGACCTAGATGCTAATCTAGTAGCACGCTTAAATGCATGTAGTCGGGGCACTAGAGAGAAAAGCTCGTCAGAACAGTTGCTATGAAATTATTTGTAGAAAAGACAGAGGGAAGTCACATCACGTCTGTAAGAAAGTGACTGAAGTGAAGATGCCAAATCTGGATCGATTACATTGCAGATCCTCCTTTGGATTTTGTTGAGAACTTCGAAATGAACAGCAGGGGCAGCAGACCAGATATGGCAACAGTATTCAATGCACAGACGAATGGTAGATTTTTAGATGTGTAAGATGGACTCTGACAAGAAAAACCTTCTGGCACGATACAGTGAACCAACTTTCCTTGCAGTAACAGTAGATGCAGATATTAATTCAATGTACTTATTCCACTTCAAGTCAGTCGAAAATGGGAAGCCATGAAGGCTCGGTGAGACGCTTTCCTGGAGTCGAGCATCAGCCATGCTGATGGCGGGAAGGGAAGTTTTTCTATGGCGTTTAAATGAGAGCAGTTTACTTTTGGGGACCTTAACATTTACAAGCCATTTCCTGTCCCAGTTAACCACTTATTGGAGGTCCTTTACGACTGGAAGTTAATTTTGTCACCACTGACAGATTTACTGTTGATGAGAGGAGTAAATGGCAGTGTCATCTGCAAAGGTCATTGATGTAGATCAGAAGCAGTCTAGGAACCAGGATAGAACCTTAATGGACATCCGCGTTCGTATAAAAGGATCTGGAAGCGAGTCCGTTTTGGACGACCTTCATTTAACGATTTGATAGGAAACATAGGATTAAATCAAACAACCGTCCTGTAATACCGTAGCCCTGAAGCTTACGTAGAATAACAGTGTGCCAGACCCTGTCAAACACCTTTGAGATATCTAGAGCCATAGTTCGAGCTTCGCCGTTATTATCAAGAGCTTTATATACAGATTCAGTTATGGCCGTAAGCCTGTCAGCGGTAGACCGGCCAAAACGGAATCCATATTGCTTGCCAGAGAATAGGTCTTAAGAGGTAAGTTGCTTAACCACTTCAGCACTAATTAAAGACTCGAATACTATGCAAAAGGCGGTATGAGACTAATCGGTCGATAGTTAGTGGGGTCAGAAGGTTCTTCAGAGTTCTTAAAAACGGGGACTACAGAGGAGGACTTCCAACAAGTTTGAAAGCCGGAAGCAGCGAAGCAATAGTTGTAGTTTGGAGAAAACTAGAGCCAGCTCGAGATCACATGTCTTTAGGACGACGACTGGTATACCGTCACCTCCACTTGCTTTATGGGAGTCTAACTTAGAAATGATGTCCTAGAACAGTGACCGGGTTATACGCATATCACTCAGTGGAGCCTTAGTTCTAGTGGACAGGACTAGGTGTGGGTATACCAGATGATTCGAGTGCTGAGTTGGATGGGAATTTCCGAGCAAAGCATTCAACCTTATCTGCTGTAGATTTTGGGACTTCAAATTGATAGAATAGAGGAAGGATTGAGGGTTTGTTGCTGTTCAGCATACTCTTGCAGAGCCGCCAATGATCTCTAGTATCGAGATGCTATACGTTGTTTCATTCTATCAACAAACAGTAATTTTGCTTCATCGAGGACACGTTGCAATCAGACCTGTTGCTCTAGTACAGCCAGAAGAAGTGATTCTTGTGGACGATAGCGTCCGAACATGCAGATCAGAGCCAAGGAGATGAACGCGGTTTAACTTGATATTTCCTTACTGGAATGAAAGCATCGGTGCCAGCTTTCACCCAAGAGTAGACCTCAAACGCTCATTTTTGAACGGGATGTTTAAAAACTTAATTCCAAGAGTCGCCACGAAAGAAATCATGGAAAGAGTCCTAATCTGCACGTTTATAACAGAAAGATATTCTGTTGGTAGGGGATTCTTGGCTAGTGGGTAAACAGATGTTTACAGACGCTACGTGATCAGAGTTGTCGAGTGGGCAATGTAGCACGACAAGAGTCAGAGATAGAGGTAAAAAAGAGATCGGGAAGAGAAGCGTTTCCATTAGGATTATTGAGAAAACGCGTTGGGCGATCAACCACTTGCGTGAGAGACTGAGTGATTGAAAATTTAAGGATTGGGATGCCAACGAGGTCAGTGACACTGTGTTTAAGCCACCTGGTATTGTAGGCATTAAAGTCACCAAACACGAATATTTTTGCAAACGGGTGTAGGGAGACGGCTTTATCTATATTATAAGAAATATTATCTTAACACGCAACTGTCTTGAGAGGAAGGGGAACGATAGAGAACGAAGAGATAGCTGAGTTAAGTGGAAAGATGGACACACATGTGCGAATGAGATTCAAGAGAGGGTTCCCTAGCCAGCGGAAGATGTTCGCGGACATAAACTCTCAGGCCATGCATGTGGACTTTAGAGTCCTTTCTAAGGAGAGGGGGGTAGGCGGGAATCGAGAAATCAGAGGCGGAGGGATTGAAAAGTTAAGGATAGTTCTGCACAGTGCTAGGATGTCCAGAGCATTTTCGATGAGAAACAATATTATCACACTTCAAAAATTGGTACGAATACAGCAAATGTTGGTGAAGGAAATGTTAAGGGGTTTAGGTGTTTCTTTTTCTTTTTTTTTTTTTTTTTGCTGCGCTGGTAGACCAATCTTTAAATCTTAAATCTTTGGTTGTTTATAGACATGATGTGTTATATTGGTAAGAAAAAGGCCTAGGGTAGTAGTAGTAGTAGTAGTAGTAGTAGTCGGTTGTCTAATATAACATGCGGAGAATGGAACTCGCGCAGTCTGCAGTATAGTGCGGCCTCGGGGTTTGCAGGAACACCCTTCCATGCGACATGGTACTGCAAGAATCCCGATATTATGCAACTGTTGATCAGAGCAGCCTCTCATGGTCCTACGTAACAGTTCGGGCTCCTAACTACCAGTCGGGAACAGCAACTAGAAAACTGCCAACCTGGTACCCTCAGTATGAAGAGACGTTGCCATTATTCACGCACATCACAA
The DNA here is from genome assembly GCA_903632075.3 of Acanthosepion pharaonis. Classification (NCBI taxonomy): domain Eukaryota; kingdom Metazoa; phylum Mollusca; class Cephalopoda; order Sepiida; family Sepiidae; genus Acanthosepion; species Acanthosepion pharaonis. Next base: position 2,078,460 of record CAHIKZ030002722.1, on the reverse strand, counting down.
TACATTCCTGACAGCACCACTATTAAGGCCTGAGAAAAGGAGAAGGAACCGGGACCCCCTTCCTAAACAGGAAAGAAGGGACAACTTCTGTTCAAGGGAAGGTGGAGGAGTATGGACCGGATGATAGGATAAGCTATCTACTCCTATTAAAAAACAAAAATAGAAAAATGCAGGGTTTGTCTTCCAGATGAATTATTTCAAAGAATGAGCTTTCTTTCAGATAAATTATTTGGAGTCGAGATACAGATATTACTGGTTTTTTTCTTAGTTTTGTTTTTGCTTTGTTTGTTTTTAAAGGAAACATAATGTACATTAAAAATTAATCTGGATCAATGTATTTGAACAGATATTTATTTTTATGCCTACATATAACCATCAATTCATTTCTCTTGTTTAATAAGCTAGGGTTATTTAAGTGATTTAAGATAACTAATTTTTCAGCAAGACATAAATTACATCTATCGCCTTTCCCATTTATAAGATTTTCTTTTGCTACAATATCCCACATTATTTGTGTATTAGAACCGTTCTTTTATTGTCAGTAATGTTTTGAGAGAGCAGTGCTGTCTATGATTGCCTAAAATCATTCGATGATGGTAGAAACGAAATTTCCAAGGTTTTCAGTGGAACCAAAATAACATTTTACGAGTCGCCAACGATTCTTCTGATAAGGTTTTGTCCGAGAAAACGGTTACTTTTTAGGGAAAACTATATGCGGTTCTGTATGCTTTTAAAAATAATAAATATTTTTATTTAGCACTTTAAACATTATTTTTAGGCGATACTAGTATTTGAGTAGAGGTTCTATTTATTTATTAAACAGTATATCATGGCTCTCCACCACTTCCTATACTTCGTAGCTGTTAGTTTCTTTTCTAATATCCCTTCCACTTCCATTCATTTAAAAAGCACTTTAAGTAGGTCGCTTAATTTTTTCTTCTGCCTTCCATGTCTTGTGAGTGTTAAATTTTCAGAGACTTCTTTTCTCATTATGTGTCTGTTATGGGACCTTATCCATAATAATATAATTGTCTATTCCATACGTAATATATACTGCGCCTCAAGAGGAAGCAGGGAGTTCAGTCTGAAGTCGGACGACCGGCTGAACGGCTGATCGGTTGAACTCTCTGCCTTCGGGCGGGGAGGAACCCGAACGAGGCTACGCCGAAGGGCGGAGTCTCTTTCGGGGAGGTAAACCGACCCTGAACCCGTTTATACGGGTTCAAAGGGCATATTTTTGGCCGAGCCCACGGGCTCGGAGATCCCGCGTTAAACCAGCCTTATGCCACATGATGCCCTCGTGTGGCTGGGTGACTAAATACTGTTCAGTCTGAAGTCTGCAGTGAAGTTCGTCAGGAGTCTGTCAGTCAGTCATAGCGAGCGAGTCAGTCAGTCGAGTCAGAGGCAGTCCGAAACAGAGTCGCGTTCAGACAATTACTACTAAACCTGATTGTTCGTACTAACACTTTTCTACTTCTCTGTATATATTCCTGTTTGTAATATATCTGTGTTATTCCATATACGTGTTCGAGTTCTTCTTAATTGGTTCTACCTTGGACTATCACCGTGGTACAAGGAACCGGACCATAACAGTGTCTCAGAATTTTCAAATATCTCTTCTTATTTTAGTGTAATTTCTTCTCTGCTTCCATTTTCCTTAAAACTTCCTAGAATATCTGCCTACATTTCTAAGATAAGGTATTGTAATCATTTACACTATTTACATTGTTCGAACAGTTGTCCTCATCTTCGTTACCATATTCACAACATTCCGGCCGTTGTATACTCCGGCCTTCTTGAAGTGACTGAAATTTCGAACCGAACCCTTTATTTCATCCACTGGAGTAGATTGTTTAGTTCCACGCGCCATGCCTCTTCCGGATGTCTCACTCTCAGTTATCGCCCTATAACTCGGCTCTCCAAGTTTTTGTTCCACTCAGCTGTAGCCAGGTATTGAACTCACAACTCTTTGGGTCAAGTCACTGGATTCAATCAACGCTTCGATCCACTGTGCCATGTGTCCCTGGGGACATCCTGTACTGGAAAAGAAGACAAAATGATATATTTTCACATATGTATATAAATATATATATTTTAAACTACAAATTTCCCATGATTTTCCTCGAATGCTCATATCTGCTCGAAGCGTATCTTAACGTAAACAAATGACGTCATATATTATGAAATGGACTAAGTCCGAAAATTATTTTAATATATTTATTGTTTATACGTTATTTTTATAGATACAAATAGTAAAGTAAATGCTCTGTTTATAATAAACAGTATTAACAATATTTACCGGCCTCAGTATGAGAGAAATTTCATAGAAAATATGTCCTCTGAGAGTAATCGAACCTGTGTCCGACAAGGAACCGTCATATAGCCTGACATGCTATACCATTTAGCTACAGAGGAAGCGTGTGGTTAGCAAGGTCGAATTACTGCTTTTAAACTACAAATTTCCCATGATTTTTCTCGAAGGTTCATATCTGCTCGAAGCGTATCTTAACGTAAACAAATAGCATCATATATTCTGAAATGGACTAAGTCCGACAGTTGTATTAATATATTTATTGTTTATACGTTTATATATATATATATATGTGTGTGTGTGTGTGTGTGTGTGTGTGTAAATATATCAGTATTTATTTCGTCTGTCGGTCTGCGTACTCTAGAAAACGTAATCGTTTGTGTATATATATATATATATATATATATATATATATATAATTATTTATTTTAAAAAAATTTATAACATAAATATGTTATAAAATCAATACAAAAATAGCCATTTTGTTTCAACACTCTCGGTGTCTTATCAAGTGATGATGTTGAATGTTACATATATATAATAAATTATAGTTTTTTTACGGTATGCTATATTTATGGGTTAAAGTAGTCAATATCAGGGATAGAACGTATATAAATATAAAAGTGGACATTGAAGTCAATACCCAGAGGCGACAGTCTGTTTCATGCTAAAACGCAATCGTTAATGCATATGCCTGTGATCTGACCTGACGACTGCGTTTAAGCATGACACAGACTGTCAGCGCTGGGTTTTGATTTCAATATCCCCTTTCATATATATGTATATATATATATATATATATATATATATAAGCTGGTGTTACAGCAAAATCATGTAACTGCATAATTATCTATCCCACCAAATGTTTAACATCTAAAAACCACTAAATTAATTGTGTTTCTTTTTTACAGGTTTCAGATAAGAGGTTTAGCCACCTTAGCAAAAAGACAAAATTTACTAAATGCTAGAAAAAACGGGAAACTGTGAAGAACCGTGATCGGCCACGTTTTGAAGGGACACACTACATAGAAGATGTATTCAATTTTCGTGTTTATTAGCACTTTGCTTAGATTTTGAAAGGCATATTTTGCTATTCCAGTGCACCTTCGGATTTCAATGTCACATTTTCCGCCGTCTGTTAGTCGCAAATGATTACATTTCTGTACGTTTGTGGCAAAAACGCTAGTCTTTCTTCGTAGACATCAATGCGTTCGTAAAAGAAATTAAAGAAAAAGAGCAATTCCCATATAAAAGAAGGAAAGGACAAGCGGATCGAAATCTCTTATGTCCTAGCACTTAAGTTTTTTATTGCGAGAGAACGTTACTATATCATTCTTTTCTTGGTCACCTTTCCACCAAACGCACAGATAGTTTGAATGCTTTCTCATTCATCTTTTAACGTCTGCTCCGTTATGAATGATATCCGATACTCACTTTCAGATATTAGTTAATGAGCGGCGGGGAGGAGAAAAGTAGACGTTTACTTGTTCTGAATCGCTACCATACGCCAGGATGTAATTGTGAGAAGAATTGCACCTTGTCCTTTATATTTGTGGCTCGCATAAATTTCCCGTCATGGCTTGATATAATAGTGACCAGCTTTAGGCTGCGGTCTTAACGCCCACGCATTTTTATTCGTCTGGGCCAGTCGTCAGCGATAGTCGGATTGCAACAATACACCGCTTGCTATTCAAACCTCATATATAAGCAAAGGGTTACGAAATCTGAGGTCGGTTTGAGTTTCATGGACAAAGCATGTTTAGCGTTGGGAATAAAGATACGCCATTTTGACAGGAGGAACTACAGGAAACTTAAGACACTGAAAGAGTGTAGAAACAGATACGGTTCAGTGGCAAAGGAAGAGACCGTTGGCTATCAATTATGAGGCTGTAACTGAAATAATTTTTGCCCGAACGATCTTTTTATAGTCTCGGTAATTTTCAGTAGAGTCATTATCTGAAGGAGACATGGTGGAGAAATGGTTAGCGGCTCGGATTGAGGAATCAGAGAGCTGAGTTAATTGCAAGGGAAAGTTATGATTCCATCTCTTTTCCCCCAAGCTATGAATAAAATAGCAGGTATTATTTGGTCTTATATCAGTTTTGGGTGGCAACGCGTCTAGGAGAAGGAAATTCTAAATTCAAAACCACCTGCTGTCTTGTAGGTCCTACCTCTTTGTTGTGGATTCCGGGTTGAAATCCGGTACCAATAAATAACAAACGCCAGGAATGAATATATGAAAATAATGTATTAACGTAATAATACAAACTGGTAAAGCAGGTTAGTAGTTCCAGGAATACGGGTTAGTAGCAAAATATATATACAGTCTTTGGTATTGAAGTATCACTGTATGACTTCTTACCGAGTCTACGTGCTCGCTCACTGTGACTCCTACAAACGCTGTTACCTCACCCTCACCCTTCCGGTTACCTGCAACCTTTTACTCTGTCACTCTCGACTCGACTCGACTCGACTCTTCGGTCTTGCTCTGCTCCATCGGGTCTTAAAGTAGCAGTAGTATATGTATATACTGGGTGAGTCCATTTGTGTAAAAAGGGGAGGACCCCTCAACAAAAATAAATCCACCTCTGAGAGGAGAGAAAGGGTAACCTCAATATCTTCAGTGCAAAAAGAACCGGTAAGCTATTGCACTATTCTGAATTGAATGTCACCATGAACTACAATTGTGTGATGGTAGGGAGTAGTGACGACAGCGGTGCAAAAATAAAAATGAATGTTAACATTATCAGAAAGTCGAACTAGTTCTCTTCCTTTTCTTTTCTTACTATTTTTTGTTATTTTTCTTGTTCCAATATTACATAAAAAAAGGAAACCGTCCTTTTTCATACGATTAACACACCTGAAGAAGTTAGAACTCATTATTGTCGACCAATATTTTATGGGGAAAATGTTGGCCGACTATAATGTGTTCAATTGTCCGGAAAATTCATTTGAAACATTTTAAGTCTACCAGAAAGTTCTTTCCCTTTTTTTAGGACAGAAAAAGAAAGAACAACTCACAATATCCTATTTACATTTTTTGAACGACATAATCGCAATTACTATTTACCTGGCACATCGCTCGTCCCTGGGTTGGTGGTATCACGGCTACGACTAGCTTGAACCGACTCCGGCCTGGACCAGCTATGACTAGCTCTGACCAGCTTAGACAAGCTATAACCAGCTAAGACCAGCTTAGACCAGCGGCCCGAGTGAAAACAATGATTACATTTCTGTACGTTTGTGGCAAAAACGCTAGTCTTTCTTCGTTTATTCGTAGACATCAATGCGTTCGTAAAAGAAATTAAAGAAAAAGAGCAATTCCCATATAAAAGAGGGAAAGGACAAGCGGACCGAAATCTCTTATGTCCTAGCACTTAAGTTTTTTATTGCGAGAGAACGTTACTATATCATTCTTTTCTTGGTCACCTTTCCACCAAACGCACAGATAGTTTGAATGCTTTCTCATTCATCGTCTGCTCCGTTATGAATGATATCCGATACTCACTTTCAGATATTACTTTGTGTCACAACCTGACTCAGTGAGGGGATCAAGTAAATATCTACTATTTAACACCTCCTTCCACTTTATGAGAAGTTTTTCAATGCCTCTCCTATAAGATTTCTCATTTTTAGCATTCAAAAAAAATCTTCCACCGACCTTTCTATCTCTTCAACAATGACGAATAGTTTCAAATCTAAATAATTTTGCAATGGCAAGAACAAATGGAAATTGGAAGGTTCTAAGTTTGGAGAATATGAGGGATAATTCCCAACTTTCTGCCTTATTTTTTTCTAAGTTTACAAACATGTGACTTCACCAGGTCGTGCTGGAGAATGAAACCTTTTCTGGCTACAAGGGCTAAATGCTTTTTCTTAATTCTTCATATCGCTCGCTGTACGTTTAAGATGATATTCTCATTTCTCTCTAAAACGCTCACACTGAATTTTTTCCTTTGGTATTCAAAATTCATTTAATCTCGTTTAGGAGGATTAAAAACATTTTCTATTTTTTTCCTTCCCAGGAATTATCCAGTTAAAATAAATATATATATATATATATATAAGTTACTGACATTTGAAAAACGTTCATGAAATATGTTTCGAAAAGTATGTTTCGAAAATGCATTATCGGATATTATTTTCGAAATATACTTTCATGAAAGTTTTTTTGTTTTTTTTTTCAAATATTTATAACATATAACTATGTCTGGATAACATACCCAAATTTATTGCATAATTTCGACATGGAGAACGCATGGATAAAAACAATTTCTTTTGTTTATTTTCTATCCATCCTGGAGGATTTTCCATCTCAAAACTCGGACACTTAAGATGGAGAATCTAAAATGTTAAACGATTTTTTAAAACTCACTCATTTTCTTTCTCTTTTTAGTCTCGAGCAACGCCATATTAGGAAAAATAATATAAGATTTAATTATTTTAAACACACACAAATGCATACACGCACAAAGCATCTTTTTGTTATCCATCTGATGAAGCTATTGGAGGCAAAAATGCAATATAGGATATTATTTTCGATATATATATATATATATATATATATATATATATATATATATAGAGAGAGAGAGAGAGAGAGAGAGAGATTTTATATATATATATATAGATATATATACATATATAGATATAGATTTTATTATTATATTATAGATATATATATATAGAGAGAGAGAGATTTATATATATATATATATAGATATAGATATAGATTTTTATTATTATATTATAGATATATATATATTTTTTATTATATATATATATATATATATATATATATATTTTATTATTATATTATATTATATTATATATATATATATATATATATATATATATATATATATATATATATTTCGTATATATATACGTTTTTGTTTCATTTCGTTGTTGGAAGATCTGATGATCCGGCGTCCTTTTAAAAGGACTCTGGTGAAATAAATTATTATAATGTTACCTTAAAGTGGTCTTACCCATACGGATTACCAAGTTCTCCATAACTTAACTATATATATATATATATATATATATATATATATATATATTTTCACCCCAAGCAAGGAAATAAAAAATAAAGCCACTAAGATGCAAGAGGTTACTGTGAAAAAAAACTATGAAGGACAGGGAAGAATGAAAGAACAGGAATCAAGAAGACAGAAGATAACAATTGAGATTACATTTAAATTTTTTTGAAGATCAAATTTGACTGGGAAACAAGAAGCCAGAATAGAGTTCTACAAGGGAGAGTGCAATAGAAGAAACTGTTAGCATAGAACTTACGGTTACATCTAGTAATTTAAAATGAAGTGTGCTCGCCGTTAATCTAGTACTGAGATTAAATTCAAGAGCAAAAAGGCGGGGATAAGGATAGGCTGGTCTTCAATCTGTCCAAAGAGGAAAGTTCATGAGAACGATTACAATGAAAACATTTATAGAAAAGGCACATGAAATCTATGTTACGGCAGTGGGAAAGTGACTGAAGCCGAGATGCAAGGTCAGGACCAATAACCTTGCAGATTCTTCTTTGGATTTTCTATAAATATATGCCAGGAGAACCAGATCAGATGTGGCTGCAATATCCAAAGCAAAGACGACTGGTAAACTTATAAATATGTAAGATAGATTCTAGCGAGAAAAATTGTCTAACACTACACAGCGAACCAACTTTCCTAGAAGCAGACCTAGCAATTAATTCAATATATTTTCCCCTTCATGTCAACGGAAAATGTTAGTCTGAGGAGTCACTCTCCTGGAAGTAAACACCAGCCATGCTGATGGAAGGCAAGAAGGGTTATCCCAGACGATTAAAAGAAAACAGTTTCGTTATGAATGACATATATAACGTGAATATATTTCGCTTTTATTTAAGCTTCATCAGAAATTGGGGAAAATGCGTGGAGAATGTTCCGCTACACTTCTACAACTCATTTCCAAAAACTTTGATGAAGCTTAAAATTAAAACGAAACATGTTGAATCTATAAATGTTTCCTATAAGTTCCTTATTCTATCATTTTGAAAGAGAAATATATCCCTGCGTATATATTATAATATAGGCAAGGTGGAGTGATGGTTAGCGGCTTGCATTGAGGAATCGGAGAGCCGAATCGAGTTCGTTATATTCATCTTGGGA
>CAHIKZ030002722.1:2052500-2065000 GCA_903632075.3 Acanthosepion pharaonis | reverse complement strand
ACTGACCCAATCGTACGAACAATATTCCTTACACCAAAACAACACATTCATACGTACCTTTCTTACTACATCCACCATAATACCTCATTGTCTCTATGAAAATACTAACTAGTCCCCATATTTACAATTTATTGTCTGTGGGGGGAGGTGAATAAAGCAACAATTCTAAAAACTAGCCCCAATGAGTATTTACAATATGAATACAAAACTATTTACAAGAAACTAAAGAAAATAATATTAGTAATAAAGCTCCCACAAAGAGGATAGCTTATCAGAACAATTACCATGAAAATATTTATAGAAAAGTACAAAACAGCTATATTACGGCGGTGGGAAATTGACTGTGGCTAAGATGTCATGTAATAACATTGCAGATTTATCTTTGGATTTTATCAAGAATCTCAAGATACATAGTAGAATTATCCGACCAAATGTAACAGCAACATTCAATGAAAAGACGAATGGCAGACTTATAAATATGTAGGATAGATTCATATGAGAAAGATTATCAGAGAACTTTCGTATAAAAAGACTAAGCATCGATTACGCAAATCCCCTTATTCTTAAACAGTTGTTAATGTTATATTCCGTATTTAGTTACGTGGGCGATGTGAAAACAATGTGGGCGAAATACTGCGTTTGGTTGCAAACAATGAAATTCAGAATCGAAAGAACAAGAAAGACTGTAGATATATTTTATAGTCTTTTTAGTGAGGAAAATAAGAACAAGTAAAAGGTTCGTATTTAAGAAGTGGAGTGTCTATGGTAGTGGCAAGTAAAGTTCGTGGAGTTAACTTGACTTATGGAAGGGGAAAGGTAACCTTTGACAAAGCGTCGGACGAGAGTTCATTAGCAGCAGCGGTCACATGCTTCGTTTCGTCGCCGGGCCAGTGTGTCAGGAGCGAGCGACATGACCCTTCTGCCTCCGCCGTTGAATGGGACTCCCTTTTGACTTTCCCGTGTTGAACTTATACACGCCTATCGGCTCCAAATGGCGATTTCTTGAATACGCGGGAGACGGCCCGATTGGTTGATTTAATTCTTTTCGTTTTTTTTTAATTTATCCCAAACGGAAGTATCTGCGTCGAGCCTATGCGTAGACGTGCAGTTTTCATTTCGAGTCGGGGACTCGTGATGGTAACTTCCGTTTATCGAAGCAGGGCAAGATCTCATCTTGTAACATTAATAAGTTTTTTTGTGCTGGTCATTACAAATCTATTGAGTTCAATCCTCACTAAGTGCCCTATATTTATGACTTACTAAGTCGTGCTTATTAAGTATTAACAAGACCGTCACAGAACAGTGGTTAGCAAGTTTACTGTAGTAAGTTCAATCCGTCCTTTTTAATCTACACTTGTAGTCTTTTGTAATACTAAGCTTAGTAATTTATCGATTTAACGATAAGTAAGTTCATTAAATCGAAATGTAATATAGCAGTCTACTTTTGGAAGTAAACTTAAAGCCTAACTACAGTTATTAAATTCTAATCCTCTTCATTTACGTGCCATGTCTCATCAAGGCAACATAGCCCTCCACAACTTCCTATCCTTTGTAGTTTTTAGCAGTACCTGTCTTTTTACTATCCCTCTTATTCCCTGTTCTGCCATCTATTTACACAAAGTTGTTAGGTAATTTGATTGATGTTGCTCACTGGCCCTCTTACCTTCAGTATCATGCGAGTGTAAAAATTTTCCAAGCCTTCTTTCCTCAATATCTATCTTAGATATTTCAACTGTCTCTTTCTTATTCTTGTTATAAGCGTCCTTTTTGTTTCCATTTTCCTTAAAACGTCTTCGTTGATAACATGCTCCATCCATAGTATTCTAAGTATCCCTATGTAGAACCACATGTCCGTTGCCTCAAGTCTTCTCTTCATCTGAGAGGAAAGTGGCCAGCATTCTCTGCCATATAGAAGCATTTATATAACATATGAGATTTACTTGCTTTCTCGATCGCGTAGTCTAGTCGTTCTTCACTTTGTTTTTGGGGTTTTTTTTATAGATGTGAGCCAAAACCTTATTTAAAATTTATCATAAAAAATAATTAGTTTTGACATAATATAAAGAAAAATATTATCATAAAAGAAGAACGGACACTTTTAAGATGATGATGCCCTTTAAATTCTAAATAAGGTTGTACTGATAAATCATCAGTTACCTCCCCTTAAGATCTAGGAGGTGTTATAGACAAGCGTATAGTTGCAAGAAAGAAATACGACAACAGCAGAAATAGATTTACGTGGTTTATTTCAACAGGAACGTGAGGGTTTGGGACATCTACCTTGTGGTATAGTTCATAAGCCGGCTTCGGATCTAGGTCGATCTCTCATAGTAGTTCACACATGTTGACGGTGGTTGATGCTCCCTTGCTGACAGCTTGTTTACCGTGACAGGTCTCTACCCTGGCCACCTGTTGACTGTTTGTTGAACTTCCGTGTGACCCCTTTTACAGCGTTTTTTTATGGCTTAACAGGCTCGAAAAACGGAGCGAGTATAATTAGGAGGGAAGCATTTTTATTGGACGAAAAATAGAACACTTTAAATATTATTTTATTTTTCGACCGGAACACGTGTGTCGGGAACATTTGTAAATGAAGATAATGGTCATTTTTTGACGGGGTTTTGTCCCGTTCACATCCGGCTCTCGCTGTTGAGTATTTGCCTGTAAATCATCCGAGATATGTCTTATTTTATTTTATAACAGAGGTATGAAAAACACCCTATTCAATCCGTCAGTAGACGAGTAGTCAGGTGCAATAAAGCTTTGGTATAAGTTTATCCACTTGTTCTATTTTTGCTACATAAGGTTCTACTGGTTTCGTTAAATTCAGAGTTTAATGTTTTAATACGAAAAGAACGAAATCCCAATTTGTACGCCCACCTCTTTTGTTTCCCGCTCATCTCTTCCTAACAAATGTTCTGTTTTTATTTGTAGATTTTTATTTAGAACCTCTATGATATTTTGATTCTCAACCAGCGTCAAAATGACTTAATAATAGTGACAGTTTCTGCTATTGTTGGATCAGCTATGTTGCGCTCACTGCTTGCAATAGGAAAGTATGAGTGTTTTATTCACGTTCAAAAGCCTAAATAGCATAAAATAAACCTGACTTGATGACAGAAGCTATAGTTAGCGATGGTGGTTTAGCTAATAGAGACTTTGAAACTAAAAACCAAAGAAAGTTGTTCATATATTTACTCAGGCAAACACAAGAATACGCATTTATATGTGCGTCTGTCTGTACGCACGTGTGTCTGTGTGCGTTTTTTAGGTATATATTTATCCCTGTAAATTTCAGACGCCTACTATAGCAAGATTGCTAGCAGGCTTGTCCACAAGATGTTTGAACTAATATTCATATTTTTTTGATGGTATTACTATACTTAAGCCAATACCTTTTTTACAAGGCAATATTTATCATTTTATTCATAACTTTATAAAAATTTACGAAATTATAAAAAAATATATGACAGAATTTGAAACAGAAAATAAGAATATGTAAAACAGCTGGAAAAATTATATGATGATTAAAATTTACACATATATTTAAATTTTTAAAGTGGGTAGGTATTTGGTAAGAAATAATAAATATTTTGGTTTTCTTCATTCTTCAAGGCCCACATTAGGCATCAGTTACCTTTGATATACTAACAGTACAATATATAAATATGTCATACGCATAAACATACATGAATTTATTGCAATTTGTCTCACGAAGGGCTGAAAATAAAGAACGTCTTTGTACTTGAATTTCTCTAGTAGGAACACAACCAACCTGGGTGATATATTTTATGTTCCTTATTTAGGACACGTGGTATTCTCTTGTTAGCCAAACCATCCCTGGCTATTGCACACGTCTCTATCAGGAGGTCGTCAGCAATTAGCATCACTCAAGGACTGTCATCAGTCCCAAGTGTTCATGTGAACGCTTGGGACTGATGACAGCCCATTTCTTTTAATATATCTTTATAAATGGTAAATAATTAAAAAAAAATAATTGAAATTGGTTCATATATTTTAATAATCTTGTAAATAAACGATCTAACAACTAAATAGTGTGTAATATTTTCGTTATTATTAAAATGTAAAAATAGCTTTTTACCACAATAAACATTGCCAAGTGTCGAGGGTGTATGCACTAATACCAATATCAAAAGAAAAAATTGTCCTTTTTTACACGGCGTATTTTTTTGGGGGGTGAGGGGGTGTTTTTTTTGGGGGGGGTGATATTTTTGTTTTTTTGTTTTTGGTTTCGTTTTTTTTTTTGTTTTTTGGGGGTTTTTTGTTTTTGTTTTTTCTTTCTTTTTTTGTTTGTTTTTTTTTTGTTTTTTGGATTTGCTTTGTTTTGTTTTTGTTTCTCTTTTGTTTTTGTTTTGTTTTTTTTTGTTTTGTTTTTGTTTTTTGTTTTGTTTTTATTTTGTTTTTTCGGGTTCGTAAGGTTAAAATAAGGTTTTAATAAACACAATTCTGACGATATTATGTAACACTAACAGGGCTTCCGATAGGACTTATTCAGATTATATCTTTTTGCCTCCAGATTCCCTTTGAAAAGGGATATTGGGCGCTTATCGTTATCAATCTTTTCCATACGTAGTTCGAGAAGATCTTAGAAGAACGACAGCAATGTTATAGATTTTTTTAGTGAAAATTATAATTTACTAGAAAAGACATTGACTGTGAAAAGAGCTGTAACGTTATATTAGTATACCTCTAATAAGATTACGGGACAAAGTCTCTCATACGTAAAATTATTGCTTATTCACTTCTGTACTCAAATTAGGGTCGGTTGTGAAGGCACGTGGCTTGGGAGACTTTCTCCGAACGTGGATCGCCCTCCATCGACTGGCCTTTTCCCCTCTTAACTTCCTTGTCCCGTGTTAACCCATATTAAGTTTAACTGAATCGACTGCCTGTTTACATGTCGGGACATGCACTGGCATCTTTAAGGTACAATTCTGAACTTGGTGGCTATGAGGCTGTCAGTTTTCTGATGCACCTGGTTATTTTTTATGTTTTGTTGGGACACCGATTGCAAAGTCTATTTTAGCATCTCTTTGAGGGAGCTCAATAAATACTGAAATCAGCGCAAGTCAACTCCTCTTAAAACAAAGGTTCCTTATTGACATTAAAATTCTATTCAAACTCCTGTTGCTTCCTGGTGTGAGTCGCATCCTACACAGCAATATGCAAATTTTATATATATATTTGAAAAACAAATATAATGCTTATTACTAGTGCGGTCTTAGAAAAAGAAATATTAATTAAACAAAAGATATCTTAATGCATCTGGAGGATTTTAAAATTCATCAGTTATGTCTTTACATAGTTTAGTTCTCAGCCATGGAATGCTTTCAGTTCTTATTACCGAAATTCCGAACTGACCTTCAAAATATTCCAGTTGCACCTCCTGTGGAGTATGCGTTCTACGTTCAGAATCACTGCAATAACCCTTCCCATCATGCATCCCGTTTCCCTTAATCTACGTACCAATCACATTACACGTGTATATCAATTTTTTATATTACATCCCCTACTTGATCGCCTTAGCTACCAGGAATGCTACAACAAAACGACCACCAATCATTTTTTTAATTAACTATATATGTTTTACTAAACTACCCACGCAATTTCCATAAACCAGCGACGAACAAGTAATACCCTTTGCGATTTTCTCGGTTTTTCAACCCAAACTCCATTTTCTTGTCTGTTATTTCCATTTTATCATCAAACTGACAATCTAACGTATGTTCAAAATGTGCCGAGACATCCGTCAATTGACATATTACTCGAAGATCATTAATCACAATTTCCTTGAGAAATGCAAAGAGCGTTAATTAGCATGACCCAGACATCCGCTCCTATTTGAACTGATACAGCTCCCTCTCTTTCTTCATTGGCCACCAGCAAAGTACTTGAGTGTTTTCACTCGTATTTAAAGACAGTACGAACTCCTCTGCTTTGGTGACATATTGTACGAAAATAAGAAACTGCTTCGTTTGGTGGCATTTGTCTCTTCTCAGCTATGACTTTAATCGTGGTTTCTATTAGGTGGAATTCAGTATTTCACAGTGTTTTTTAGAGACGGAAATAAATTCCCTTTTCAAGCATCAGTTGGTGCTTTGACTTTGACAAAAGAAAAAAGGTAAATATTGGTTTTGTTACCCGTGCGCTAATATCTCTTAAAATTTTTCCAAAATCGTCATAATTCCGTGCAAATGTACATTCCGAACTCGAATTAAGAATTAAATTATGAAGAAAGCTTACCGTTTGGGATTTATCGACAAGAAAAAATCGGACTTCTTCTTGGTCATTCGTCCCCCATTACTACCATCATGAATCCCGATTCAATGCGGGATATCTACGCCGGCGTAATAAGAAAATTTGGCCTATTTACTTCTTTTATAGACTTTACTTGCAGAAAATCACTACGCACCAAACAAAACCCATATTTACCAGAAAAAATCTCTGGTTTTGATTAACTCTCTTAAATATGGCAGTTACCACGTGACCGGTGCAGATTGAATTATGGGTTCCCTGTCAGTATTTAACCCGCTTGCACCAGCCCCAAGACAGCAACAGAGTCTATTAAAATATTAAAGACTTTCTTGATGGCATTAATTTGAACGCTTCCAAAACCAAACTTCTCTTTATTAATCATCTGAAAGACCCTTTCCTGCTTCCAACCAGCATGTCTGATGCTAATCTCCATGAGAGTAACTCGTTGCACCTGCTCGGTCTAACAATCTCGGTTGATATGAAGTGGAAAGATTATATTGAATCTATTGTGTGGTCTGCTGCTATTCTTAGCAGCAGACCACACAATAGGTTCATTGTGTCGTGTTAGACAATTTTTCTCGCCATAATCTACCCTACCATTCGTCCTTGCTTTGAATATTTCTGGTCCGGTGATACTGTTGTATGTTTAGAGGTTCTTGAAAAAATTCAAAGAAGAATCAACAATATTATTGGTACTGATCTGGCGTCTCGGCTTCAGTCGCTTTTCCCACCGCCGTAATGTAGATTCTCTGTACCTTTTCTATAAATAATTTCATGGTAATTGTTCGGATGAACTCTACGCTATGGTACCTAGAGTTTACGAATTTAAGCGCACTACTAGATTGGCGGTAAGGTCTCAACAATTCACAGTTGAATTAGCTCGATGTAACCGTAAGTTCTATATAATAATTTCTTTTCTCGCACTTCTCGTTTGTGAAACTCCCTGTTTCTTGATTTCTAGCCAACTTTGATCTTGAAAAATTTAACTGCAATGTCAATCGTTATCTACTGTCTTCTTTATTACTCTTCTATTATACTTACTCCTTAATAATGTTTCTTTTCTTTTTCTTTTTTTCTTGTTCTTCTACAATCAGTAATCCCTAGTATCTTAGTGGCTTTACTGCCTTGCATGGGGTGAAATTATTAAAAAAACGATAGACAGATAAATCTGTTTAATAAAGGAAGGAAAAGCACTGAATAAAAAAAAAATATGGATTTTGCTATTGTTTAGAAATATTTTCTCTTACCTAATGCGGTGAGTTACGTCATATACGCGAATTGTTTTGACGATAAAAAAATACGACAAAGATTGAATAATGAGTGAAACGGATTTAATTAATAATGTTGGCGACGTTAGGTCGCCACGTGGAAATTCAGAGCAAATATTTAAATTGAAAAATTTATATTTGAAGAAAAGTTTTTACGTCATCAAATGAAAAAAATGAAATCTAATTGCAAAAGTAGGAAAGTTTGAAAGTTATCTATGGAATTTAACATTGAAAGAATTTGGGTTGAGAGAGAAAGTGACGTAAATGAAGAGACAAAGAACAAATCTGAAATCATTGTGAAATAATTATTTCATTCAGTTTAACAAAAGAACAAAAGATTCAATGAGGTAGAATTATTACGTTATTGAATGGCCGAAGAAAAATGGAGAGAGACGTACCATAGTCTTTAGCACTGTGTGAACCCATCTCCGAATAGGGAAGACATTGAACCCCGAAAGAATATGGAAATACACGAATACCGTGTAAATAGTAGTTACCAGGTGAACCTTGATTAACTGATACACACACACACACAAATAAGATATATATATATATATATATATATATATATATATATATATATATATATATATATATGTGAAAATTTCTCTGATTTAACCAGTAGAGAAGACAATATTTATGAATAAAATGACAAGATTATGGCGGGGGGTCACGTGGTTATGATTTTAAAAAGATTTTTTTTTGGTCACGTGGTTATGATTTTATGTTTATAGGCTATAAATACTCCGTTCTTACGTTGCCTTTTTAGCCAACCATCCCTGACGATCCGCTTAGGTGAAACCTTGGTAGGTTTGTCTGGCTCTCTAGGTTTAATTAGGTCTGCTCTACTTAACGTATTGAGTACAATTTAGTTATTTTGCTTACTCGCATCGGGTTTTTTTTGGGGGGACTTTGAACTGGTATGCTAGACGATTATTTTCGGCTGACGTACATGTTCTTTGTTCTTTTTTTTATACCTTTTTTTTCCCTTTGGTATTGGTTTGATTATTCGCAAATCAAGACACCGATGGTTTTCCGAACGAGTATAATTTATTATACTTATAAGATTATTACTAGTACATATATATATATATATATATATATATATATATATATATATATATATATATATACACGAGTGTGAGTCAAGTAATGCAATTTGTTTTATCATATAAGAAATAAAGAACACAATCAAGCATATCGGACATCAAGAAAGTTTTAGCTATACATCACAAGTTCACATCCTTACTTCCTTAGGCTTGATGTACAATATGCTGGATTGTGTTTCTTATTATATAATAAAACAAACTGCATTACTTTTTTGATTTACATTCGTATATAGTATTATGAAACTTGTTGTAAGAGAATAATTTACAAAGTTATAAGCAACTTTTACCAACAACAGTACTTATTCAACCACATTTCTCTCGCTGCTAAACGGCCCGATCATTTTGCTGTTAAAAAAATACGTAATAAGATGTTTTTAAATTCTAAATGTGTTCAACTGGTTCCGTTAAATCCAAAGTTTATTGTATTGATACGAAATAAACGAAATCCCAATTTATACGCCTTCCTCTTTTGTTTCCCGCTCGAAATCACTCCCGAGAAATTTTCAGTTTTTATTTCTAGATTTTTATTTAGAACCTCTATGATATTTCGATTCTCAACCGGGCACAAAATAACTTAATAATACTGACAGTTTCTGCTATTGTTGGACCGGCTAGGTTGCTCTCACTGCTTACGGTAGGAAAGTTTGCTTTTCCACGTTTAAAACCCTAAATAGCATAAAATAAACCCCAGTTGATGAGAGAAACTGTAGTTAGTGATGGTGATTTAGCTCATAGAGAGTTTGAAACAAAAAATCAAAGAACATTGTTCATATATTTACTCAGGCAAACACAAGAATACGCATTTACATATGCGTCTGTCTGTACGCACATGTGTGTGTTTTCTTCTGTTACATTGTAACATCCCGCTACCACTTTCTTATCAATGTTGAATTTTGTACAATTTTGTGTAAAAACGTGGATCAAAAAGCCTACTCGGCTTAGTAAATATTTTCAGGAAATATCAGCTTCTAATTGGTCAATAAACACACAAGTGAGCGTTGCAATACACCCACGTACAAATATTTTTTTCCAGCGCGTGACCAAGTCAAGTTTTCCCGCCAATTTGCTGCGATCCTGTCACGTGATTACAATAATTATAAATAGCAGACACGGGTTCGCTCATTCTCTTTTACTCTTCCAAATTCCTGCGAAGATGTAATCTTAAGGATTCTCGTCTCGACCATGGACGGTCAGACGTTAAAAGCATATTCACGCATGCACATACGTACGAACTTTTCTAACTCACATTACAAACATACGAAACATTTCCAAACATGCAACGAGAACTTTTCTCATTGAAGCAACGAGAACTTTTCTCATTGAAGTATTATTCTAAAGCTATAGTTTATTCAGCATTTCTCAGCTTTGCAGTTAATTCAACTTTTGTGAGATCAGATAAAAATATTTCACAGTCTAAGGGACATAACACCAACAGAACTTCTAAGCATGTACATCAACGCACAAATAAATACAAATGTTATGTTTTGAAAGCATTTTGTTTTTTCTTGTATTTCATGCTTTGTGGTATTTTACGTTAAATATAAATTGTGTGGTCATGTTATTCACGCAGCCATAAACAGACATCTACAAATGGTCTATTCTTATTACCAATTCACTACATATGGTAACCCCTACGTTTGACATGGGGCGGGAAAACAAATAGACCACTACAACATAACAGTCGCCTACAATAGCAAAGTTGTAAGCCGGCTGAAATTAATATTCATGTTTTGTTTGTGTTATTAGTTAGTTTGTGTTATTACTACTCAGTTATTACTGAGTCGAAACTTTCTTCGGTCTTCTTAAAATTACCTCGGACGAAATACAGTGATTAAAGATGAGAATGGGAGTCGTAGCAACGGAATATCGTAAATGATTCATTTCGGAATTCCAGACCATATTTCAGTATTTATTAATTTTACAACGTTGTAGGTTCCTATATATATATATATATATATATATATATATATATATGGTATCAAATGACAATTGGAAAAAAATCATACATTTTTTCCGACTTTTTCAAGGCAAAAATGAAATCAAATGTTTTTGTTGTTATAGTTACATTAAAATTCAAAATTAAAAAGATAGACGCTTGTGTCTAAGCCTTTTTTCTGGTTAATGTAAAATGAAATCGAAAAAAAATAATAATAATCCCTTACTATAAAGGTAAATTACATTATGTTGTAGGTTCCAGTGGTTTAAGCAGACCAAAGAAAGAATCACTTTATTTGTCATTTTTCCTTCACAAAAGACGGCGACACCGAAACTGAACAATTCACATATGCGAGAGTAAATAAATGTTATCCTAACCGGAAATCAGTCGTCGGCTTATATTCCGCTAACACTTTCGAGAGTGCATCAACAATTCCCGTCATTCTACGCACCAGTATATATGTATATACCAACTCATTTATACCAACATACCTTACGACCGTGGCTTTTGTTCCAAACAAAAGCCAAATTACTAAATAACTGATCAACTACAGCAGCGCAACAGCTACTAATCTACTAATTTCCGACCAATTCGTTAATGTAGTGAGTTCGTTCCTCACTCTATGCCCGACTCACAAGTATGACCAAGGTTGCCTTTACAAAGCGATAATTGTTTCACTATTTTTATATGAATGCGGATCCTGGGTCCTGTGTGGGGAAAATAGAATTAAATCGATAAATAAAAAGAATAAAAATAAATACATTTTTCCATGTTGCTACAAGTAAAGGAACCGAAAATATGACTAACCTATTTGGCTTTTGTAGTCTATAAAAAGATAAACATTTTCTACCTCACCCTTTTTTCCCTTTGCTCCAAGATGTATCAGAACGTGGAAAACGGACGGTTCCGCTGGGACACGTTAGTTTCCCCGGTCCATTGACGACTGACTCTCTTTTTCCATTTTTCAACGCATGGCGTTCGCACATAGCTTCCAAAACCTATGAAGTAAGTCATGCTTTTTCTTTCATTGTTTCAACTCTGCACAAGGCCGAATTGAGTTCCAGCATTAATACGATGCTTATCTTTAATTATCCTAACTTTTGGACCAAGAAATAGAAAACGAACATACCATAACTTTGTTTAAACCATCCAGTGATAAAATAAGTACAAACTTTTCTTTAGGTGTTCCAACACCACGCAAGGTTGACTTGAGCTTCACCAATTAATACGATGTTTATATTTACCCTAAATTCTAGACTAAAAAGAAGACGGAGATGCCCAAGAGATACTGAGAACTTTGTTTCACTACAGTTTATATAAAAAGTGAATAAACGGCCCTTGGTAGAAACCCAAGTTCCTTGCTTAAGTGTATCGGAAATATATACCGTCCCCGTGTTGATCTAATCGGCTACACGAAAATTCGTCCAGCGCGTGGAGAACGAAAAGACTAAACGGTCTACAACGACAACGATGATTTTCTATTATTGCCAAACAAAATGTTAATAAATGTCCTACCCACGCATGTATGTCCGGAAAATGGCCAGTCATTACGAATAAAAACCGGTTTCGCAACCTTGACATAATTTTGTTGTCCATCAGTAATTACCATACCGCGATTGCGTCAACAAATACTCTCTTGTGGATTTGCTAAGTTGATAATGAGACGCCAGTGAGTGAGCTTCTATTCTGTATGACCGTCACATTCACAATGAACAAGCAAGTCGATTCTTCATATCTCGTGCAAGATGTCTGGGGAAAAACATCACCTCACACAGATCCGTCAATCAGAATATGGCTCCTGGCAAAATTATCCTACCAGATACCTTCGCATATTAATCGCCACTATTTGCATTTAATATTACAATTAGGCTCTATATATATATATATATATATATATATATATATATATAT
>CAHIKZ030002722.1:1930000-2047500 GCA_903632075.3 Acanthosepion pharaonis | reverse complement strand
GAGAAGCAAGACAATGTATCATCAAAATGAGATAAACCTATAAGGCATGAATAAGGACATTAAAAGACTTCCTTTCATAAAGATGATAGCTTATTTGTTCGGGAAGAAAAGGATTCATAACTTTTCCAAGGGTTTCAGCACGTAAGTGAATGTAATGGATTTCATTGAAATTCGAACTCGGCTCCCCGATTCCGCAATCCGAAGCGCTATCCATTAACCCACCATGCTTCCTCCGATATCAGAAACTTGGATGATTTTCTCAAAGATGACGAAGAGACTCGAGACGACAGAGATGTGGTTCTACAGAAGGATGCTAAGGATATAATGGAACGAGCGTGTGAGGAACGATAAGTTCTTAGAGAGGATGCAAACAAGGAGGAGGTTTATACTTAACATCAGGAAGAGGCAGCTGAAGTTTCTGAGACACATAATAAGGAAGGAGGGCGTGTAGAATCTGATATTCACGGGTCGAACAGAGGGAAAGTGAGTCAAGGGAAAACAACGCATGTCATAACTATCGGGCTTAGTGGATGACAGAAAGTGGTCTGGGGGAGGTAGCAGAGGGAAGCAACTTGTTGAGTGCTGCAAGGGATAGAGGAAGAGGTGGAGAGCCATGATCGCCCACGTCCTGAAAGGACATGGCACATAAAAAGAAATATTCGGATCTCCGATTATCAATCCTTTGCCATCATCCACCTGCATATCCAAGCTTACAGTACCTGATATTCCCAAGCGGTTACCCATCTAGGTACAGACCAGGCTGACGAGGCTATTTGTTGCTTAACTTAGAGGATCATACGGGAACTGATTTCAATATGATGTAAGCCGTTGTACTAATGATAAGTGTTTCCTTAAGTTAATAGGTGATATTCTTTAACTTAATAAGGAAGTAGAAAATTATATGCTGAGGTTGTTAAAATCTACCTTAAAAAAATTGTTAGTAATTATTATTGTTAATTTCTTATTGTGCCTCCAATGATCTTCTGTAAGAACGAATCTTCTATGTATTAACACTATGTAATAATTACCGTTGTGTATTTATTCATTTATGCCTTTCGTGTAACGCCATATGTAATTAAATAAGACAATATTCTCATTTGGTAAGTGTAAATATTATTTTTATGCAGTTAACTCCCATTAAATTTAATTTCCATCAGTACTAACGAACGAATTCGAAGTTGCTTTAGAAATTTGGGAATCAGAAGAGGCAAGCTTTATTGAAAAAAAAAGGCTTTAATTTTATTTTCCTACCTCCTTCCCGAAGACAGGCTTGATACAAGGTTACGTGGAACCTCTTACATATGATTGGTGGTACAAGAAATTGTCTAGTTCCCCATTCTGAAACGTCTCAGTCAGTTATGTGCTATGCATGATACACGCTTAGGCGATCATATATCTTTCGATACATGACAGACAAGGTGGATTTTTTTCCCGCAGTAGGTTGCCATTTTTTTCTGCAGTAGGCCAGTTGTCATCCAAGCTGGGGGTGGGGGAGAAGAAGAGGATTCATACCTTTTCCAAGTATATTAGCACGTAAGTGAATGTAGTGGATTCGACTGGAATTCGAACTCGTCTCTCCGAATCCACAATCCGATCCGCTATCCATTACTCCACCGTGAATTAGTACGAAATTTATGCAAACTGCCCCAGCCGGATTTTTAACTCGGTTGACTAATTTCATTCTTCGTCCAGTTGGCCGTTTGGTGACTCGTTCCTATCGTATTTCCTCAGATATCAGAAACTGACCTTGACCCATAATTTTTACGTGCGATGGAATCTTTACAGCCCGAGGATCTCCCCTAGATACGGACTTTGATTAATAAAAGATGCAAGAAGTAATTGCTTGTTAGATTTATTAAGCTTATCTTAATTTGGCACAAGGCTAGACTATATGAAGGTCTACAGTTCTAGCTTACACCATAATGATGCCTTGTAACTTAATTTCGGTACAAGTTCATAATTTGTGGGCATACAGTGAGGATCGAAATCCATACCTCATGATAATGATAATCTGCGAGACCAGTAGGTTATCCATTACACTAGGCCGTAGTACCTAGCAACCAGCTTTTGATGGCAATGTACTTGTAATTAATTCTCCTGGTGCAACGTATTTGCTGCTTGGATCTCGCATCTAAAATTTCGGCTTTAGCGGAAATCATACCAATTTTCTTATGCTGGCATTCGTTCCAAATAACCAGAGATCTAACACTATGCTTCAACATGTACATACGCCGAGTAATAAACGGTATGGATTCCACCAGTATTCATTGCTTCTTTTATTTAATTTTATACGCACTTTCATTGATGACGTACAGCGGGTGTGTTGCTGGCGTAACCATATTACCTCCTAAAATGACATCGGTGAGCGAAGTTCAAATTCGAGCCGAGGCTGTTTGCAGTCACTAATGCTCTTGGCAAAAGCAAAAAAAAAAACTATCTCTTCTCTTCTTCTCTATTGGTGAAAGGGATAAAGATTCTCTTTTAGCTTTGGTAGGGTAACCAGTCTAGGAGAAGGAAAAATGAGCCTGAAGAGGGACGTGTTGTGTCAAGCTATATTGATCTAGATACATTGTTCCAGCTATGCAGGTCAAACTCTCTGCCTGGAGGCAGAAAGGATCCCCAGACGAGGCTGTGTCGAAGGGCAGAGTCTTATCTCGGAAAACAGCTACCCGATCCCATTTTATAGGGGTGTACGGATTACCCTACATTAAATTCGTCCTTGTGCCACATCCTACCTCGTAGCGGGGAGAGCTGGTAAATATCGACCTATTCAAATAAATATCGATACATTCAATAATGCTACTAGAATCGTGCTTCTCCCTAATTATCCTTCGTTAGGGCCCCATGGTTATTGTCAGAAACAGAATGTACACGGTAGTTTAAGAACCAACAATATAAACCAGACACAAAAACATGTCCAACAGAAGCAAACACCATAAGCCGCTTTACCCGGATGAAGTTTACTGTAAAACGAAAAATTGTCATCACTTGCAAGCCAGCCACATCTGGAATAAATAAACCATGGATCCACAAATACATACATCCATATATGATAAAATATATAGTTTTAATGTATGCTATATTTATGGGTTAAAGATAGCGTCGGCAAGAAAACTAAGTGGTTTAAAAGAAAATTAATTTCATCAGCTGATTTTAAAATATAACAAAAGTAGGGGAAGGAACAAAAAAATCCTAGTTAAGCGTTGAATTGGCGAATGGCTCCCCTAACAATGTCAACTTGTGTTTTAATTCTCTCTGCTTCTGTCTATCAGGGATAGAGCGTATGTACAAATAAAAGTGGACTTTAAAGTCAACAACCAGTGGCGAGAGTCTGTTTTATGCTTAAACGCAATCTTCAGGCCGTGTGCTTTGTGTTTTGGTTCGACTATTTATATATACTTTTCAGTGGTGCATTATAGGTAGGTCTATTGTGTTATTCTAACAGTTATTGGAAGGACGGTAACAGCTATGTTTCAAATTATTCTATTATATGGTAATATATATATATATATATATATATATATATATATATATATATATATTGTATTTAGGCAGCAATCCTTCATTTATACATATTTCATGAAAGACGACAGACAAGGTACTACGATTAAGCTTTTTATTTAATTTTTCTTGTGTTCGAACAAGTGTTTTCTTTTTTGAACACAGAGTGTGTAGAAACTGTCCAAATGTTCTGTAATTTCAAGCGCTTTCGGCAATACTCAATTATCAAGGATCATTTTATCTATTTTTTATTTTAATCTATTGCAATTTAATTGGGTGTGTGGGTTGAGTGTATGTTTTTAGTGTTATATATATATATATATATATATATATATATATATATATATATATATATATATGTTGGAGTCTGTTGTTATCAATATACAACGACCTGCCCTCTGTAGGCAGGGAAAATTAAAACACAAGTTGGCCTTGTTCGGGGAGCCGGTCGCCAATTCAACATCTAACTAGAAAAAAAAATTTTTTATTCTCTCCCTAGTTTTGGTTTATTTTAACACCAGTTGTTGAAAATAATTTTTCTTTCCAACCACTTACTTTTACCTGCCAACGTTATTATTTTTTCTGAAGATGGGTCCACCGAAAGGTACCTAAAATTTTAATCGCTGTGATATTTTGTATCCTTTGTTTTATGAAAAAAAGAAGATCCCTCTTTTAAAATCATTTTATCCTGGTCTGACAATAATAATCTGTTTATATATATATATATATATATATATGTGTGTGTGTGTGTGTGTGTGTGTGTGTGTGTGTGTGTGTGTGTGTGTGCAAGCTTAAAAGCTGCCCTATCGCGCGGCATTCAAGCTAGCTTCGGCCCAACAATGACACTTCATGCATTGAGTACATATTGAATTTTATTAATCTTGAACAATATTTTTCAAACAGTTTTCATCAAAACGGTTTTATAATTTGTCTGTTTGGAACTTATTGCAAAGCCGCATGATAAACAATATTTTGGTTTTCCCATTCGGGGTCAGTACAAATAGCTTGTTTCCATTCCCAACCCTTGAACAACCAACATAAAGCTGGCTGTGAGAAAAACAGGGTTCCATTAGATGAAGTCCAGTTACTTTCAATGATTGACATTGGAACTTATTGATTGACATTGCATAGCTCAATCTCACTGGAAACTGAAGTCTTTTGAACTCAAAAGAAAAATCTGGAGGAATTAAGGGGATTCTTGGAATTAAAACTCTTCCCTCCATTCCTGAAACTGTAAGAATCTCTGCTTCCAAGAGATGAGGAAGCATCTTATTGACAATTAACCTTGTTCCAAAAGCTTTGGATGATCCTGATTTCTCAGTAACATAAGTGGAACATTTGCTTTTAACTCCAGCCTGTATGATGGCATTCCAGGAGGATTAAATGAGTTCAGGAACTCTATTGGATAATTCCCTGCCTTCTCTTGTTCAACCAGAGTGCCAATGGAAAAGTACTTCATGCTTTCTTTTCAAATTTCTTGGAGAAGTTTCCAGTTGATGCTATCCAAAGATTGATTCTTGGCAGCTAATATGGCCCTCTCACAATGCTAGTTTGAATCCATGAAATGGTGTTTAATGTTTGGATAAACATGGTTAGTCAATCACGGATATTACAAACTGAAACTCCACAAACATTTGGGAATGAAATATTCATGGTTCCATTGCCGAACTGCAACAGACAAGCAAATCTTCCAGCTTCAAAGTCACATGTGATTCTAACTTTCATGTCTGTTTTCAGGCTGGGTCTTTGAACATGGCTCCAGATGTAAGAATTTTTCAGGCAAGCATTGATTTCATCTGCTGGGGTTCCTCTTGCAATGACTGGTAATATTTGTCTAAAACCACCAGATAGTAGTACAGTGATACCCCCACGATTTGTGAATTCTGTCTAATGTTTTTGAGTGTTTTGTCCAGGGCCTCAAATGCTCGCTTCTTGTATGCCATAGTACATTCATCCCAGACAATGAAGCTTATCTCCTCCATTAGCTTAGCCAAGATGGTTCCTCTTTTGATGTTGCAAGTAGGGGTTTCATTGTAGTTCAAATCCAATGAAAGTTTGAAGTTGCTATGTGTCGTAAGCCCTCCAGATGATGATGCGGCGAGAGCTACTTTTCTCTGGAGTCTCACTGCAGATAAAAGAATGTTTACCAGTACCTCCAGGTGCATCCTAGAAGAAAATCCCTCTATCGTTATTATTGATGTCATCAAGGGCCTTCTGATACACTTGCCGTTGGTTCATTGTTTTAAACACATTACCTCATTTCTTCCATGTTGTATCCTGTTACTCAAAAAATTTATCTGTTAATTTGTCTAGTTTCTCTGTGTAGATTTGGCAGACCAAAATTGCTGAGATCTCTTTGAGCGCACTTTGTCTTCAATTCTACAGAGAGCTAAATTTGCAGTCTGAAGATCCAATTCCAATGCTAGATGAGCAAGTCTCATTTAAATAGATGAGATATTTAAAAGTTAGAGCATTGTGTCCCTTTAATTGAAAAAGTGTGACAGATATTTTCGCATTTATTATATATATATATATATATATATATAGACGTCACACATTATGAAATGGACAAAGTCCGACAATTATTTTTAAGACATCTCTATGTTTATACGTTCTTTTTATAGATACAAATATTTAACTAATATGCATGTATTTATATATATATATATGTATTTATATATATATATGTGTATTTATATATATATATATATATATATATATATATATATATATATATATATATATATATATATATATGCACCTCGACGTGGTGTAATTGTTAGCAAGCATGTCTCGCTTGAACCATTGCAACTGAGTAGCACTGCTTTCGGCCATGTGCTGCATCGAAGCTACGCTTGGAAAATCCCTATATAGGGCACCGAAAGGTGGTGTAATGGTTAGCAAATTTGTCTCGCTAGAACCATTACGACTGAGTAGTGGGTTCGATCCTCCCTGGGTGGCCTTGTGCCACACCCATCTCCGCTTGCAAAATCACTATATATATATATATGCGGAACTGAGTGAGTACGCTATATCGATTCTAGTTTGTGTCTTCTTCGTCACCGAGTCCCGTTGTACAGTTGGTATGACGTTGACGTTGTATGGAAATGGTCCGGGTTCGATTCTCGGTGGTGGATGCGCACTGCTGATGAGTCCCAGATAGTGCTTTCTGCATCCTGTTGAGGATTCTTCTAGACTCATTGCTATAAGCCTAAATCCCCAAAATTAATTACTTATATATATAAATAAAATAGAAATTCAAAGTTACCATATATAAATAGCTATTTCATCCCCGCAAGAATTAATCTTACGAGGTTTGTCAACACCAAGGGTTTGGGGAATTTTGCATATATGCTCTGTAATGAATACACTGAGCTCTCTTTGTGGGTCAGTTCCTATATTATTAGGATTCACTTGGATTATTTACCCTCGGATATATATATGTATATATATATATATAAAATTACGCCGCTGTGAAAAAGAGAGTGATGTAACGATTTTTCAAGCATGAGGCACTCCTTTTTCTCTTATATTTTTTCCACGGTGTGATATATTTTACAGCTCTTGGTTTGATCAATCAATTCTCTTCCACGGTAATGAAGCATGGTTAAAAAAAAATAAATGAAAAACACAAACAAAGGTGCTTTTGATGTCCTCCAAGTTTCATTTGATGGTGCTGAGGTGTCCGAATTGATGGGCCTATATTTACTATGTAAAATAAACAATATTATTCATATAAAAGACCATGGCCTATACACAGATGACGGGTTAATGGTAAGTAGCAGATAAAAGAGTGAATGATAAAATATTGAAAGAGTTGCACAAACTCTTCAAAAATCTCTCTTTAATTATGTGAATTTGAAAAGTAGTCCAATACCGGGGTGTGGAATTGGATTTACATAGTGGCAACGTCTCCCCGTACATGAAGTCAAACAGCAAGTTAAAATTTGTAAACGCTGGATCTAACAAACCAAAAAGTGTGATCGAACACGCCCCAAGAGGCATTAAATGCAGGCTATCCTGGAATTCTTTGGATAAAATCATTTTTGAAGAGAAAAAAGAAAATTATATGAATGCTGGTGTATAAAAATGTATACATCATTTTCTCGTATATATATATATATATATATATATATATATATATATATATATATATATATATATATATATAAAAAAAACTTAAACACTAATATTCCATGGTCATAATTTATTCTATTGGAATCGGAAATACGATCCAATTCATCAGACGTACAAATTCAAAAAGAAAACAGAATAAACAACTTGTTATATACAAATATATATATATGTGTATGTATGTATGTAAATATATTTATATATTTTATGATTGCATATGTATGTATATTTACCACTAATATTATGAATCTATATATATATATATATATATATATATACTGATGTGTCTGGAAAATCATGCATCTTGTCTAAACCACATCTCGGAATAGTGCTCAAAAGATA
Source organism: Acanthosepion pharaonis (assembly GCA_903632075.3). Taxonomy (NCBI): domain Eukaryota; kingdom Metazoa; phylum Mollusca; class Cephalopoda; order Sepiida; family Sepiidae; genus Acanthosepion; species Acanthosepion pharaonis. The sequence continues at coordinate 2,039,523 of CAHIKZ030002722.1, read as the reverse complement.
ACAAGCTTACATTACTGAGACTGTGAAAATAATTCACAATGTTATGTCTACAATTATATCTAATATATATATATATATATATATATATATATATATATATAGCTCACTTATAAATCGATATTGTGTGAAATTCAACCAAGAAACTATTATATGATTCGTGTGTAGGGCGATTTCTGATTTTTATGTTAGCCCAACAAGAATTTACGCGAATTAATTAATCCACATATTTTATATTTCAAGAATATTTCATTAAATCTCTACCTCCATCTTGAAAACTGAGGTTCTTTCATTCGAAATTCCATGGCAACGCATACCCAGAAAAATAATAACTTATTCATTACTGTGAGTTTCACGTGTGACATCAGTCGTAATTACAATAATAATACGTGTTGGCTTTCACTTAGAGCACTTGGCAGAAGTTCAAGTGCATTGCTTATATTCTCGCGAAAGACAAGAAGTCATATGTAATTTAAAAGAAAAGGAAAAGGAATATTCACTTTTTTAATCCTTTCCCCAAAAGCAAGGTAATAAAGTCCCTAAGACGTAAGGGGTTGCTGGGTGAAGGAAAGAGAGAGGACAATAAAAGAACGGGATCAAGGAGGCAGAAGGTGACGATTGATATTACAATTTAAATTTTTGAAGATCGTAGTTGACAGAAAAGCATAAAGCTGGAAGAGAGTTTCATAGGCAAATATTGCGAGAGAGGAGACTATTAGCATAGAATTTATGGTTACAACTAGCAATTTTAACTGTGAACTTATGAGACCGAACTGCCACTCTAGTACTACGCTTAAATTCGTGAAGTCAAAGTATCAAGGAAGAAAGTTCATCAGAAAAAATTACCCTGAAAATTATTATAGAAGAGGCAAAGGGAAGCTACGATACGCCGGTTGGGAGAGTGACTGAAGCCGATATGCTAGGACAGGACCGATAATGTTGTTTGAATTTTATCAAGACGCAAGACACAAATCAGAAACACTAAACCAGATGTGGCAGCAATATTCTATACACAGACACAGTATTTTTATAAATGTGTAAGTATAAAATTGTCCCGCACGACATAATAAATCGACTTTCCTAACAGCAGATTTAGATTCAATATAGCCATTCCAATTCATGTCAGTGGAAAACAATAGAACAAGAAGGCACAGTGAATTGCTCTACTTGAGAGATGCTGATGGAAGTCAAAAAAAATCTTTTTCAAGATGATTAATAGAGAACTGTTTCATTTTCGAGGCCTTAAAATTAACAAACCCAGTTCACAACCCCAGTTCACAAGAGATTAAAGGTCATTTTCGCGATCGGCTGCCAGTTTGATTTTATCGAACATATCTGACAGGACTAAATAGTAATCAAAACTCATAGAAAATTGGTCCATAAAACAAAATTATTCATCTTTTCGCTACGTTAAATGCCACTGTTGCGTAGAATTCAGAACTATTTAAATCGGTGGTATTTATTTGTCGTCTATGGTCCTAAATCAGTGTTCCAGTCTTGTGTTTGTTCCAAGGAGCCCATTATTTTCGGCTCGAAGTATGACAGCCAGTTTCTTTCTTCGAGACGATATGTGAATTGGATTTGTCTTTGAAGTTACCTTCTTCAAGGCTGGTTTGAATTCAGGGATTTCCTTCTCGTAGACTGGTTGATATATGGCCCAATCGGTCCTGCTATTTACCCATAGCTGGGGGAAAGAGATGAATTCATATCTTTCCCAAGTGTATTAGCACGTAAGTAAATGCAATGAACACGACTGTAATTTGAACTCGGCTCTCCGATTCCTAAATCGCTAGTCGCTATCCATTACTCCACCAGGCTATTTTTCCTAAATAAGTTTTAAAGGTTTTCTTTGACCTACTGGAATTTCTGCTTGTAACGTGAGCCGTATTCCAAATAGGACTGTTCTAAAAAAAGATCCGTCAATGTCCCGGATTAATAAGTATAGATCTTCACTAAACTGTGTTATTCGTATTATGTGCATTTATGTAAAGGTCTCCTTCGTAATGGCGTCCGGTTCACAAGTGCGGTCACTGAACGTAGTCGTGGAGTAATACTACCGAGTTTTTAATCTACAGATAATGGCTGGGGGAATTAAGTTTCGTTATTCCGTTTCTAATGAGAAGGTATTCTCTCAAACTCACACCTTTACCTTTTTTTTTTTCTGTTTTCAATTTGGTGTCTATTCTCGCGATATCAGCAAACTGATTTGAAGCTGAATGAACATACCGCCCACGATTCATTTTCTTTCTCTTTCATTCTAAAGTTGCATCACGTATCAGATGAGGACAACATCCGTTGAGCCAGGGTTTGGAAATTATTTCGCAGACTATTGCTGTTATCATAGTGAGTTCGATCCGCAACTGATGCCACAATATTTCTAGAAAAAAAAACAAAATTTAATATAAATCTAGACATCGAAAAATACCAAATCTGTAGAACGACAGATATCTAATTTCATACAATTTGACTATAATTGTAGTGAGTTTGATTGTTAGTGGATACAAATTATTTTCATTCTGCACTACCAGATTTACCAATTTCAGTATATATATATATATATATATATATATATATATATATATAAAAAAGGCTTAAACACTATCCTTACTCTGTCCTAGACATTGAATTCTACCTGGATTCATCCTCTTTCTAAAAATATACATGTATGGGTATTTATATATTTTGCATATGTATGTATATTTTCCACTAATATTATCTATCTATCTATCTATCTATATATATATATATATATATATATATATATATATATATATATATGTAACTATAACGAAAAGATTATAAATTGTAATGTTCATGCATCTTTGTCGTGAGTACTTGTTTGTATGTAACATCTTTATATATATATATATATATATATATATATATATATGCTTAAAGGCAAACAACTACTCAGTAAAGTGCTCGAAGCCTACATTACCTAGACCTATAAAAAAAACGCTTAACAACGTCAAATCCTATGAAAGTATCGCTCTAGTCGTAACCCGACTTTCACGCTCAGGCGATCTTCAGACGACTTGAACGCAAATGAAAGAAGACAGGGGTGAGCTTTATGTAACCCGTGAATCGCCCTAAAGCATCCCAGGAAAAATAATAAACAAAGAATGTCATTAAAAATAATTTCATTAAAAAAACCGTGTATAACCGCAACTACACAAGGGAAGAAGGAAATAGGCAAAGAAAAAAAAACTGTGGTTGGACTGAACTACTAATTGTCGTACTGTAGGGTCGGGTTCAGTGAGGAAAAAATTACTCCGATAAACCAAATTGTTAATCCAGTGGTAGGTGATACAATAGACATTTTATGTAATATGACATCTGCTAATTAACTTTTTTTATTAAATATTCTGCTATCGTTGCTCAAACTTAGTATCGCAAATTTTTCTTCCAGGCAAAGCTTACACCTATCCCTTGAGTTTTTACATGTATCACTTTTTTTATAAATTCTCCAAGTATTTTTAGGCCACTAACCTACTTATCTTTTAATCTTCCAATAACACACTGGCAGCGTTGTGGCGTTTTCGTATTTACTACATTTAAAACTCAATTTATGATTATTGTACCTTTTTTTCCATTCATTTTCAGTAGCCCCTATATATATATTCTCTTCCTTAACTTGATTATTTTCTACCTCTGTTTTAAAAAATAAACTATATTTTCCACTAAACAATTACCTTCCATGAGACAGGCACTTTTTAGTTTACAGTTACATCTAGCTTTGTTTTGTTTACAATCACTATTATTTGGCAAATTTTGTTATGATTTTCAATTATTTTTCTGTTATTTTTACCACAACTGTAATTTTGTTTTTCTTTAATATATGTAATATTATTATTATTATTAGCATCATCATTATTATTATTATAATCATAAAGTCCATCCACAAACATAAACATTAATGAACCTACTGATGAGGAAGAAAGAAGAAAGCTATTAAAAACTTAGAAATGATAAAGCGTCATTAGATATTGAGGCTGAACTTCTGAAACTACCTGACTTTCTCCCTGAAATAAGGTTCCCAGTCTTATGGAGGGATTTTGGAATCAAAAACGCATCCCCGAAAAGTGTTGTTTATCGCGCATTAATATACTATGGTAGCCATCAAAACCCACACACAAACAAAGCTTATCTCAATTATGGTGAAAGTATTACTGAACATTATATTAACCAGGCTCAACTCCTCACAACTCAGTTTATTTTTCATTCTGGCAAGGAATGTAATGATGGCATATAATTATTTAGTAAGTGTAGCTTTGATTTTGCACAGGGCTAGAGCACACAGTGAGGATCGAACTCACTATTCAACCGTAATTTATCTAGCAAAACAAGCGCTTTGTTGTTTCGTTTTCGTCATCAACGTCAGCAACAACAATAATGGAAGCCGAGGGCAGACGAGTCTCACTTGGACTGGGTTTATAATTATGGAATAAATGTTTCCTTATACGGAAACAGCTAATATCATCATTAGCATGAACATAATTTTTAGTAGGTGCACATATTTGAGTTGCCATACCTGCGTTTTTTTTCTTTTTTTTTTTTGTTAATAACAACCGGCCTAGATCAAGATGTTCCACTAAACAAAAAGTGGAACTGGATCCCCGATCTAAGCCGTTTGTTATTAATTTCACTGTTTCAGAAAATAATCAGCGATAGAAAACCTGTGTATATACTAAAAATCATGTTTATGGTCACAAGAAATAATGTTGGAACATAGATTCCATATATATATATATATATATATATATATATAGCTATAAAAAGACTAGAAATTCTGTAGGTCGGTGGAAATGTGAAAGAAAGGACATTTAAGGCCAACAATCTTTGCAATAAAGTGTTCGATATCAGACAAACAGAGAGAGGGGGCATTAATACCATTAATGCAAACATAAAATTTGTCACTTAGCTGATTGTACATCAGTCGGATAAATCTGAGTTTATATTTGTATGAATCATATATATATATATATATATATATATATATATATATATATATATAGCAAATCCATAAAACGAGAGTTGACAATATAATTTTACAGGCACTTACAACCGTTGGATTTCGATTCTCAAGGAACTACCTATGACTACACACACACACACACACACACACACACACACACACACACATATATATATATATATATATATACGTGTTTTAGTGGACTCAGCAGTTTTCAAACTTCAAGAAGCGAGAGCAAGATCTAATAGGTCAGCCAATCTAACAGTGATCTCATCTCACAATCCTCACACTTGCTCCATATGTGATCTCCTTCGTAAATCACTAGCGGGTCTTAAATGCCACTTAAGATTATCGCACAAAATTTCATAACTGAATCAACTAAGCTGTCAGATCTTCATACGTCGAAACCGACGAGAGAGTCCATTATTATTATTATTATTATATAGATCCATATATTATTTAAGTTGTTACACAAGGGCAAACAAGTAATCACTGCAAAGATGCGTACTTGTTTCGATGCTTAAATGTAAGCATCTCATCAGGTGAGAAACAAAGTATCGAAACAAATATCTATCTTTGTAGTGATTACTTGTCTGTCCGTATGCAACAACTTATAATAAATAATTATTTCTTTATTCTATTGAGCCCTCTTTTAAATTAATGTTACGAACGTTTGAATTTATATTCTTTTCGTTCTCATTACTTTGTGTGTGTGTATATATATATATGTATATATATATATATATATATACACACACACACATATATATATATATATATATATATATATATATATATATATATATATATATATATATATATATCGCGAGGAAAGTTGGCTCTCTGTGCCGCGCCAGGAAATTTTTCTCCCCAGAATCGATACTTCAAATATACAAATCAACCATTCGCCCTTGCATGGAGTATTGCTGATATATATGGTCTGGGGCACCTTCTGTTTACCTCGGAGTTCTTGACAAGATCCAGAGACGGATATGTAATATAATTGGCCCTGATCTGGCGTCTCGTCTACAGTCACTCTCTCACAGACGCGCCGTCGCCTCTCTCTGTCTTTTCTACAAATACTTTCATGGTAATTGCTCCGAGGAGCTGCTTTCACTGGTTCCCAGACTCCATGAATTCAAGCGCCCTATGAGTCTGGCATTCCGCTCCCACCCTTACACTGTAGAAACTTTTAAATATAGCCGTCTCTTCTACTCCAATAGCTTCATACCTCACACATCTCGCCTGTGGAACACCATTCCCAATTACTGTTTCCCTGGGAGCTATAAACTCCAACTTTTCAAATGTAATATCAATCGACATCTCAAGTTACCTTGATCTATCCACTATCCTTCTCCTCATCCTTTCTTCTATCACTCCTATCTGCTCTTGCTCCAAATCTTCTGCAACCCCCTGCATCCTAGTAGCTTCACGCCTTGCTCGGGGCGTAATGCTTATATATATATATATATATATATATATATATATGTGTGTGTGTGTGTGTGTGTGTGTGCGTGTGTGTGTGTGTGTGTGTGTGATGAAAATATAGTTTTAAGGTATGCTATATTTATGGGTGAAAGTATCCAATAACAGAGATGTAAATATAAAAGTAGACACTGAGGTCAGCCCCAAACCGGCGACTTTTTCTATTACATGCTTGAACCCAACTTTCAGCCCTGAAGCTTGCGTTCAATCATGAATCAGACTGTCGCCGCTTGGTGCTGACCTGGGCGCCCACACGCATACACACACACGCACACACACATATTATTACTTATTCGAAAATTATATCATAAATATGTTATTTATACTATAATTTTCGAATAAATAATTATATTTACTCTACTTTGTATTGATCACTCATTAATGAATAGTATTTGTTGCTTATTGGAATTTATTCCGTATACACCAATCCTATACTTGGGTATATATATATATATATATATATATATATATATATATATATATATTTCAACTTCCAGATATTTATACTTCGATAGTTTTTTTAATATTCCTTGGTATGTTACCGTCGGCTAGGCATGGCAAGTCAATTATTAGGTAAACTTTTTCTTTTAGTTTTTTTTTTTCTTTTAGTTTTTTTTTTTTTTTTTGATTCAATCTTCCTGTCTTTAAAGATAATGCAATCCCATAGAATTGTGATGTCTTCTATTTCTCTAACCGGTGCTAGGTGATGTTCATACCAGTGTTTAATAACAATTTTTGCACATTGTTCCGTGTAAGTATTGGCCCACTTTATCGTGACAGTTTTAATATTCATTTGGCGCAAGTAGAAAACACCCTGAGATTAGATAGTCTATGATTTCTTGATATTTGTCACAGAACCTGCATTTTGGATATTTGCCTGAACGTTTCTAGTGAAAAAACTTTGGTCTTGTGCTTTAAGAATAAAGCCTTCCATTTCAGCCTTTAATCCAGATGCCCGTAACCATCGATGTGCGTTAACTTAAACAATATCGGATTTAATACCATGTTCTGGATATTGGTCATGCCGAGGTTTGTCTTGCCAGCGTTGTTTCATCTGTTCAAGAGCTCTATCTTTGGCTTTCTTTTTCATGATTTTGCTGCAACTGTTGGTTCTTGGGTTTTGTTTTGAGTTTCCAGAGAATCTCCTAAATGCAAATCTCGTTTGTATTTATAACCTTCTTTGATGATTGAATGTTTTTCTCTCTGTTTTCATTTTGTTTGACTAATTGTACCAAGTCCTTTGTTGTTTCCATGTATTCTAGTAATCCAATAGTTGTTATCTTGTATGACAATTCTAGCTGAATAAGACTTCTTCCACATTCTTTACGGGGTATAAATAGACGGTCTGCATCAATCTTTGGATGATGCAAGCTATGCTTAGAAAGAAGCTTTCTTGTATTAGAATCCATTCGTCTGATATCATTTAGAGTCCAGTTCAAAAGGTTGAAACTGTATTGAATTACTGAGATGGCAAAGCTATGAACGGCCATAATTCTGTTCTGAGACTTCAATTCTTAATATCAATCGCACCCTTCTATAGTACCCTTTTCGAACTATTTTTTTTCAATTTTTATGATGAATTCCTTCATCCTCATTTACACCGAGGTACTTATAAGCTTCTTCTTGCTCTAAATATATGATTGTTACCCCAGGGTCTAAGCTAATAGAGGAGATTTGTTGTAGTGATCCTCGTAAAATTGTGGCTTTAGCACATTTATCCAAACTGAATTCCATTTTACTGTTTTCAGGAGACCTTCAAACTTACTGTCAATTCCTAGCATACAACTTTAAGTCATCCATGTAAAATAGATGGCTTATTTTCTTTTGAGATTTCTTATAGCCATATTCTGTCCTGTTAAGTTCGTTGGTTAATAATATTAGGGATATACAAAATAGTAAGGGAGTCATCTTGAAATCTTTCTCTGTTGATGCTTATTTCACCAGATTTATAGACTCCATTTATATGATTGAGATGAAATGTTGTTTTCCATATCGACATACTTAGTTTGATGAAATTGATGATAAATGGGTGATACTTTGTATATATTTAAAGGCTTTAAGATACAGGAATGGGACTCACTATCGAATACCTTACGGTAATCTATTCGGGCAGTACTGAGATCTTTCTTTGTATTGAAGGAGTTTTCCAAGATCATTCTATTAATAAGTAATTGGTCTTAGAGATACGTTTGCACCCTCTTTGTTCAAGAGATAGTATGTAATTTTTTTTCTAACAAGGAATATGTCTGTTTTGTCAGGCTAGATGTCAACAGTTTGTAAGTAGTGGGAAGACATGTCATTGGTCTGTAGTTTTGGGGACATTCGTGTCACCATTCTTGAGTAGAAGGAAGGTAATTCCTTTGGTTACCCATGACTGAATTTTAGTAAGACCATTGACTATTTCTTTATGTTCTTTGGCTAGTTTTGTGTGTGCTAAATGATAATAGAGCCAGAATTTAGGAATTTTATCTATTCCTGGAGATTTCCAGTCGTGTGCTTTTTTCAGTACACATTCAACATCCGCTTCTGTGATTCCCGCCCATGTTTGTTCTAGTTTATTTTTCATCCGTTCTACCTCTTGCGTAATCCAATTTGCTTCTTTGTTATGTTCTTTAGGTCAAGCCCATATTTTCCCAGAACTGTATAACCTCTTCCATTGTTTGGAATTGGAGGGTCACTTCAATTTTTTGTCTGCCTGTTTCTCTGTAAACTTTCTTCGAATAGGTTTGAAAGATCTTCTGTCTGTAGAATCTTGATCTTTTTTCATAGCGTCTGATTCTTTGACCCTTCAGTTTTATTGTTTGCTTTATTTTTTTATTAGCTGATAGCACTTCATTTTTATTCTTAATTTTGTATTTTCTTTTGACTTTTCTGCCTTTTCTAGTCCTTACATTTGTTCCTCTTGCCAGTTCATCGAGTACTGATAACTCACTTCTAACTTGTTCAATTTCTTTCTATATTTTTTCTTTTACAAAGGTGGATTTTCATGTCTGTGAGACTGCCTTTTTTTACTTTGATGTTTAATTTTTATTCCTGATGTATATATTGCTCCTTTGATACTTATATGTGGGTCTACTGTTGCAGTTTTTTGTGTATATGTGTATACTAGTGAGCCAGTCCAAATGACTTGACTCATTTTATAGTCCACCAATAGAAGGTTAACCAATCAGAAGACGTAGAATATTCAATCCGTCGTGTATAAAGGCGGCCATTTTGTTTACCCTACCCGAATGTCCAGTTCCAGCTTGTCAGGCGAAGAGAAACAGAAGGACGAACTACGCTCTGCTACTTTTACCAAAATATCCACTGCTAACTTGAACTACGCTTCCCTACTGTCTTCGAAATATTCACTGCTAACCTCTGGATTCTATACTCAAAGACGACCGTCATCATGAACAACATCTACCTCATCCAGAATTAATTTAAATACTGCATTGTAGAGTTTAATAGTTTTAAATGTATGCCTTATTCGTTGTAATTTTGGGAGTTGTTATCGTTCCTCCATTTCAATATTTTTTGTCTGACTTATATGTCTCATGATTTCTTCTTTGGCTTATTGTATACTATTCATGTTTTCCGTAAAATAATTCGATTCAGTGTGTTTTGTACCCGTTTTTATTGCAGGCTTGTGAGCAACTAGGATCACGTCTTTCCATCTCTTCTAAACTTTCAGTATTATCTTCACAGTGATTGGTGTGTATCTCAATTTCTTCATTATGATTTGTGGTTTGTGTGATGTTAATACTTTTTATCTCCATTCCTGGTTCCCTTTCATGTTCTGTTGATTCACCTATTCTGATTGCAGTTCTTTTTATTTCTTTAATTTCAGAATCTCTCCGTTGGTTATTTATCCGGATGCACCTTTTTTACATTGGCTACTTTATTTTCGTCAATGTACTTTCTAATTGCTTGTCCAACCTTTTCTCGCTAAATGTCATGTTTAGTGCAACGCTTCATAGAATGTAGTCATAACAAGTTTGTACTCCCCACGAGACCATTTTACCATTTCATTCTTTAAATGAATGGTTGTGGATCTAGTTGAAGAATTTGCAGGGCCATGATTATCCCAGTTTTGGGGAGCTGAAGATTCATTATTTGTGTAGGAGTTTGTTCTTGTGGCAGATTTTTCGACCTTAGGTACGTTCCCTCCTGAGGGACGGGCTCCCTGTTTGTCCACTGGAAAAGCCGTACTTAACTTACTTTGACTTTTAGCTTTCATATTGTTCACACAAGTGACACACGTGTGCAAAAGTCCACCCAAACTTGCCCGGCACATTCTGTAACGGTCTTTTACAGACAAGGTTCCGACGCGTGTAGGGGATCGTTCGCGACCTCATAACACAGCAGCTATCCCCTCCTCGGCACGATTAATACCTTGAGTTCTCCTAGATGGCTTGCCAAGAGACATAGACGCAATTGGAATTCAAAAAGAAAGACGCTGGAAAAAGAAATTAGAAAAAGAAGCTATTCAACGAAACAAAACATTATTATAGTATTGTGTTTAAATAATACATTATGAACAAATAGGGTTATTTTAATTTTAATTTTTTTTATTGTTGTTGATCCTGTTAATCAGATTAGTTTTTAATTAATAAAAAATATTATTATTGTTGCTACCATCACTAGTCCTTTTAACGAAATTAATTGTCAAAAAAAGTTTTAGGGGAAAAAGAAAAAGTTAACATTCGGTAAATAAAGTTTAGATTTTATGCGAATGATAGCGTATCACTTCTGTGAAATTAAAAAATAATAATAATATTTACTTTTTATGAAACATCCCTGTAAATTGAAAAAATAAATAATATTTTACTTATTAATTAATTTAAAGAAAGCAGTGATATTATTTATCGGGGTATATTTTTTTTTTAAAAATACGAGATTCTTCATAACTTATTTATTTGAATAAAATTATATACAAACTTTATTAATTGGTTCATTCACTTGTTCATCCATCTCTATATTCAGTTATTTATTAACTGAACTTGTCGAAAATACTTATTATTATTCTTATTATTATTATTACGATTATTATTATGATGATTATTATGATGATGATTAGTATTATTATTTTATTTCATTTGATTTCTGGTGTGTACAACTTTCTTTCCGGGTCCCGCCCAGAGACCTAAGGTCAGAAATGGCATCACTGACCAATTAAAAACAAAAAAAAATCACATATACATATTTTACATAGATAAAGCACTTCGTAAGGTGTGGGCTGTAATCGTGAGAACAGTTTCTTTTGTATTTCTTTAAAGCGTGGGCTTCCAGGAATCCCTTCAATCAGTCTACTGGAATCTTTTCCAACCAATCCTAGGGCTCCAACTACATCAGGGATTGTTGATGTTCCCATGTACCACATTTTTGAGATTTCGATTTCAAGGTCCTTGTATTTTTGATAGCTTTTTGAATATCCGTAGGGACTGCCATATTAATAAAGCGTCAATTTTTTTTTTTTTTTTTTTGTTTGCGGTCTCTAATAACAATGTCTGGGCGGTTAGGTTTGATAGTTCTGTCTGTGTGTATTGTGTAGATTATTATTACGACTATTATTATTATGATGATTTTTATGATGATGATTATTATTATTATGGTTAATATTATTATTATTACTATTATGCTAATTATTAATATTATTAATATGATTATTAATAGTATTATGATTGTGAAGCACCAGAAATACGCATATACATTCCTATTGACACACTAAGAAAACAAAGTGAAAAAAATGTTCTCAGCCACACAACTCAGTACTTATAACTATTTATTGCATTATTTAGCAAGATTCTTTGACATCTGCTAGCGTATTCGATCCTCACAGATGACCCATTAAAGGAGTCTTGTACCAGACAATGCTAAACTTAGAAAATATTTCTAAAGAGAAGCTATTCTGATGCATTAATCTCGAACAAGGTCGTATGACATTAGTTTTGGGACATTTCATCTGTCTCTTCTGTGATAACTCATTGTGTTTGTCTGTGTGTGCTCCCATATATTGCCACGTTAAAGAAAAAACAGGACACGTATCTGTTGTATGGGAGAAGTTAAGAAGATTTGATCTGGAAACGCCACAGCTATAACCAAATCAGGCCCCTTTAATTCACACTCTCGTAAGAGAAATGCTGCTAACACGTAATTTATATCGGCGGCTGACGACCAGAAGTGGTTACGTCCAAACTGTTCAAATAGAGCATCGTTAGTCCTGGTTGGAAGGTATTTACCCATCTTCCCACGATATGACACAAGGTCGTGTTTAATATGCAGTCTCACGTGCGTAAGGGTTGGTAGTGCTAGAAATTGTTCAATTTACTTGGCATTTCGCTTTTTCATATTAAATGTTACCCGTCTCCTCTTCTCGTTTGCTGTTCTGTTTTAAGACTACGGAATAAGCACAATATAAGATAAAAATAGAGGTCGCTAGGTAAATATTGATAAAGGTACAATGACAAATGGACAGAAGTCCATCTTGTTGGAACAAAGACGTTAATTTATCTCGCAAAATGTGCATTTGCTTCTTTTTAAAATCATTTCACCACAAGCAAGGCAATAAAGCTATAAATACGAAGGTTCGTGTTTATGGGTGTGGAAGAATATGAGGAAAGAAAACATTATTAAGGAGAAAGAACAGGAAGAGCAAAAGGAAAACCTTTTATGCCAAAACGTTTCATTCCTTGAGGAATGCTATCAAGGTAAGTGTAGAAATTTTATTTCTTAACCTCTTTTTCCCCTTGTCTTTTCATATATATACAGTGCTGTTCGATAAAAGTGACTCACCTGATATTTTTTACTAAATGTTCTCTTCTTCGATGAAACGAAAGTTGAGCTAAATTCAAAGGATAAACGATCTAAAATCTTAAGAAGCTTTGAAAGCTCTTTGAATTTAGCAGTAAGTACTGTCAAGCATCCGTTCAGTATAATGTTCTGGGGATGCTTTTCTTTTCATGGAACTGGAGCGAGCAGTACAAGAGAATTTTAAAGTCTTGTCTGCTCCCTTCTGTTGCTCATTTTTATGCAGGATAATGTTCCCTGTCACAAATCAAAATTGATGAAGGAATACTTTGATGAGAAGCAGGTGAGTGTTATGACATGGCCACCCCAATCTCCTGACCTCAACCACATAGAAAACTTATGGAGCAAGTTGCTCAACTGCTTTCTCGAGAGCCTGTACTTTTTAATGCTCCATAAGTTTTCTATGGGGTTCCTAAGATGATGCTGTAGAGGGCCGTGTGTTTAAGTGTTGTTAAATTAGGAACATGTGCGTTTATTCCTGCTAGAAGGTCCCAGAAAATGGCGGAGTCAAGTTGAGTCCAACCCAAGATGTAAAGAAAACAAACAAGACCTATATATATATGCCAACAAATATATATATTAAATAACAAATTTACAAGTGATAAAGTCATCAGCATTTGTGTTTGAGTGTAAACATAAAGAGTTTGTATATTGGTGAAAGTTCGTACGTACGTGTATATGTGTTTCATGGCGTTTTCTCACAAGTGGACAAAACTGCGAGAGATCACATTTTTAAATGTTTCCGCTGAAATGCAAAGTAAAAAGAGAACGAGGCAAGAAGTCGCCCAGTATTTACAGTGTAAGGAGACCAACCCCTAGTGAACCCCTAGGGAATTAAAGAGGAGCTAACTCGGACAATATATTGACGGGACGACGGTGAGTTATTGGCGGCAATAATGACATATGGATAGATCAACAGCACAAGTATTTTGTAAATCTCAATTTATTGAACTGTAAAAAAAAGTCATAAAGAGCCGTCCCAGAATGCTTTGCAAAGTTAACTATAATAAGAATAAAAACGACAATGATCAGTAGCAGCCAAGGTAACCTGATCCAAATGTCTAAAGCTGTGATCTTTTATGGTATGAAGTGACAGAGCATTTTTTAATCTTTCATTAAGCGCATTCAATTCACAAATAAAATTAACTTAGTAAGCCATTTTATTTAACAATATGAAAGAGGAAATTTGCATGTGACCTGTAACAACATTGTCATCAGAATTTTAATGAGGTGAATGTCGAAAATATTACGATATGACACGCACACGCACGCGCAAAAAAAGAAGATAAAAGAAAATCTTACTTATTATAAAACGCAGATTGTGTGTGTGTGTGTGTGTGTGTGTGTGTGTGTGTGTGTGTGTTTATATATTGGATCGGATTTCCTACATTTTTTAACCGGTTTCAACAAAACTTCACAGGACTACGTAAAATTACCTTGCGGTGGTTCTAACAGCGCCAAAAATTGGAAAAACACAATTGTTTTTGAACGAAATCAATTTGAAAACACGATTAAGAGGCATCACGAGAATGAAAGGGGGACAACTCATATCGAGTTATACTTATAAAACCCAGGTTGTGTGTGTGTGTGTGTGTGTGTGTGTGTGTGTGTGTGTGTGTGTGTGTGTGTGTGTGTGTGTTCGTTTATATATGGGATCGAATTTCCTACATTTTTCAACCGATTTCAACAAAACTTCACTTTTTTTTTGGCAGGTAGTGTTTCTTATTGTCGTGCACACTTTTTTCTTTATTTTTACATTCAGAATGCTTTACAAGACAATTGTTTATAATAAAATTCTATTCAATCGGTAGACTCATAACGATTGAAAACAATGTTTTTGTTTGAGTTTGGGTTTGACCAATTCGTCCGTCAACTTTAAACAATAATCTTTGTCAATTTTATTTTTCAGTCTTTATGATGGTCGATACTTGATCTATCTCTTACTGCTACATCCCCGGGCAACGCCGGGCTCTACTGCTAGTAATTGATAAGAAGGACAATGAAAAGAAAACTCTAGAGCAAAGGAGTTAACCACCACCACCCCAAAAACAAATTACATCCCGTTAACGCATCCTCCGTCAGCCAAAACTTACATGGCACAGAGAAATTTATTGACAAGCACAGAACAGTCAGCATCATCCTAAAGTATCTCTTGATATTTCTGGATTCGAACCAACTTCAGGGACTATTATTTACTTCACTGGGTTTCCCTAGATAAAGACTCGAAAAAAGGCTAGGCCTAGTAGACTACATTACGTCTCGAAGTTAGAGCAAAAAACACAATGTTACGCCCACCAAGATATAGTGAAAGCAAATCACATGTAAATTGTCGGAGTTAGCTCCTCCTTTAGCCCCTTAACCCTTCACCAGAGGTCTCTCTCCCCTGGCTATAAATACTAGCTGACCCTTCGCCTCGATCTCTTTATACTCAGGCGTGGTGTAATGGTTAGGAAGCTTGTCTCGTTAAAACAATTACGACTGAGTAGCGAGTTCGATCCTCACTGGATGCCCCATACTTTCGGCCTTGTGCCACATCTAAGCTACGCTTAGAAAATCTTTTTACTCAGGCGGTCAGCCTTACCACCTCGCAGATGTGATCTCTCACAGATACAGCGTTTCCCAAATTCTGGCAACACGCTAAGAACAGTACACGTACGTACGAACACTCACCACAACACTCACACACACATGATATTCACCACACACACTCTGTCCATGTAACTGTCCATGTAACTTGTAACCTTTCTTGTTATCAATACATATATTTGTTTACATATATTTATCGGTCTTGTGTTTGTTTTTCTTTGGACTTAATTAAAGTCCAACTTTCTCATGCAGTTTTTTTTTGTTTTTTTTTTTATTTTAAGCATTTCACCCCAAGCAAGGCGGGGAGCCACTAGGACGCAAGGGGTTACAGAAAATTTAGAGCAAGATTAGATAGGAGTGATAGAAGAAAGGATGAGGAGAAGGGTAGTGGAAAGATCAAGACAACTGGAGATGTCGATTGACATTACACTTGAATAGCTGGAGATTATAGCTCTCAGGGAAACTGGAATAGGGAAGGGAGTTCCACAGGCGAGAGGTGCAAGACATGAAGCTATTGGAGTAGAAGAGACGGTTACATTTAGGAGTTTCGACAGTGAAAGGATGAGAGCGGGATGCCAGCCTCGTAGGGCGCTTGAACTCATGACGTCTGGGGACCAGCGAATGCAGCTCCTCGGAGTTGGACCGGCTAGCAGGAAATTTTAACCCACATGTGTTCTTCTACATACCATCACCGCCACACGGTCCCCTACAAAATGAAGCTCGGACCACAAGACAACCATAAGTCCACAAAGTCGGGGCGAAAAACACACAAGGAAATAAAGCGAAACATACTAAACTAATTTACGCCCATCAAGTGAGAGTGAAAGGAAATTACTTGCAAGAGAAGTTAGTCAACCTTATGTCCCCACCAAGTTTTAGCAAAAAGCAAACAAGGAAATGAAGCGAAGTATATTAAACTAACTTTTTAATTTTAATCTTTTGTTTTGTTTTTTTTTTTAAAGAATTTATTTTATTTCGTTATACTAACTTGAATTTGGCACCAACTTAGACTGAAAGGAAATCGGATTGAAATTAAGCTAGACTTACTAGAGTAGATTACGTCCAAGAAATTGAAACGAAAAACAAACAAAGAAATGTCACGTAGCATAATGAACTAATTTACGCCTGCCAATTTAGTGTGAAAGTAAATGAGGTGGAAATTAAGCTAGGCCTACTAGACTACATTACGACCAAGGTGAAGCGAAAAGCAATCAAGGAAAATCACGCGAAGCATTACTAAACTATTTTACGACCACCATATTAGAGTGAAAGGAAATCATGTGACAATAAAGCTAAGCCTACTAGATTACATTACGTCCAGGAAGTTTTAGCGGAAAACAAACAAGGAAATGACATGAAACATAAGCTAATTTACGACCATTATGTTAGAATAAACTGATATCAGGTGAAAATGAAGGTAGGACTACTAGAGAGCATTACGTTCACCAAGTTTTGGAGAAAAACAAACAAGGAGCTGAAGGGGAGGATACTCAACTAATTTACGTCCACCGTGTTAGAGTGAAAGTAAATAAGATGAAATGAAGCTATGAATACTAGACAACCATTTGTACGCACAGTTGTAGGGAAAAGCTGAGGAATTGAACCGAAGCATAATAAGCTAATTTAAACTCACCAATTTAGAGTGACAGGAAATTTGGAGGAAATTAAGCTAGGCCTACTTTACGTCCAGAAAAAAAAAAGATTTAGAGAAAGACAAACAAGGAAATGATGCGAAGCATAATAAACTAATTTACGCTCAACATGCTAAATTGAAAAGGAAATCGTGAAAATTATGCTCGACTTACTAAACAAAATTACGTCCACGAAGTTGAAGCGAAAAGAAACAAGGAAACGAAGCGAAGCATAAAGTAATTTACGCTCACCATTTTAGAGTGAAAGGAAATCACGTGTAAATGAAGTTAGGCCTACTAGACAACCACGAAGTTGTAACGAAAAACAAAGAAATGACGCGAAGAATAATAAACTACTTTACGCCCAACAAGTTAGAGTGAAAGGAAATTACGTTTAAATTAAGCTAGGCCTATTAGACTACCTCACGTCCACGAAGGGAAGCATACTAATACTGTGTGATAGCTTATATCTCCCGGATGGTGAATCTATTATTTACCTACAAGCTAAGTGTATTTTGTGTTAGAAGAAACAGAAAATTAAGTGAGTTTTATTAAATAAAAGTAATTAAAAAAAAAAAAAACAGTTCCAATATGGATGTTAGAAATGTAACGAAATCTTTCATTCGATTGTTTTCAAAAGTCAAAAATGAGAAACATTAAGGAGTAAAATTTAAAAATAAAAATCGTATTTTCTTGAAATCTTCGGCTTAGGGTGTTTTATTAAAAGTAGAATTTTATTTCCGACTTGATTTAAACTTTGATTTTTTTTTTTTAAAAAAGAATTTATTTTATTTCGTTATACCAACTTGAATTTGGCACCAATTTTTAACACATAAGTCGACATTGACAGTAAGACAATTATAGGTTATGGTTTTAAAATATAGCCTTTGATTTTATATTTCATTGCTTAAAAGAAACAGCAAGAATGAGTACAATTCTCGCGAGATTACCTATGTGATTTGCTCTACGTCTTATAATTAAATACTGAGTGATAACATGAGTAGAAATGACCTTCTTGACGCCATAAATTCCCCAAGTTGGCATCTACGCGGATGACACCACAATTTATTTCTGCCTCAAAAACAAATCTAGTGTCACTGACAAAACTAACCTGGCTGTGCGTCTCGAAAAGGACCTCCAATCGGTTGTGAACTGGAGCAGGAATTGGCTGGTCAACTTTAATGCCTCAAAAACAAAACTGCTCTCCATTAATCACCACAGAGATCCTTCCCTGCCCTCCATTAGAATGTCTGATAGTCAACTTCTCGAGAGCAACTCTCTGCGGCTGCTCGGTCTCACGTTGATTGCTGACCTGAGATGGAACAAATACATTGCTGCGTCCACTGCAAGGAAAGTTGGCTCCCTGTGCCGCGCCAGGAATTTTTTCTCCCCAGAATCGATCCTCCAGATCTACAAATCAACAATTCGCCCTTACATGGAGTATTGCTGCCATATATGGTCTGGAGCCCCTTCTGTTTGCCTCGGGGTTCTTGATAGGCTCCAGAGGCGGATATGCAATATAACTGGTCCTGCTCTGGCATCTCGTCTACAGTCACTTTCTCACAGACGCGCCGTCGCCTCTCTCTATCTGTTTTACAAATACTTTCATGGCAATTGCTCCGAGGATCTGCATTCGCTGGTTCCCAGACTTCATGAGTTCAAGCGCCCTACGAGGCTGGCATCCCGCTTTCACCCTTTCACTGTCGAAACTCCTAAATGTAGCCGTCTCTTCTACTCCAATAACTTCATGTCTTGCACCTCTCGCCTGTGGAACTCCCTTCCTTATTCCAGTTTCCCTGAGAACTATAATCTCCAGCTATTCAAATGTAATGTCAATCTACATCTCCAGTTGCCTTGATCTATCCACTACCCTTCTCCTCATCCTTTCTTCTATCACACCTATCTGATCTTGCTCCAAATTTTCTGTAACCCCTTGCGTCCTAGTGCCTTCACGCCTTGACGAACAGACGTGAAGAAGAGAAGACGAAGTTTGTATTAAATTTGACAGGTCTAATATACAGAGTATGCATAATAGGTAAAAAGAAAGCTTGCAAATATAATTTATATTTGCGGACTTAACTGTTAAGAAAGTGTCTAAGTAACAAGTGGGCTTCGCCACTTCCGAATTCCATTTGTGGCGGACTTCACCACATTAATTTAACTTAGATTAGGAAACCAAACTGACGTGAAGAAAAAGAGGATAAGCCAAAGACATCATTACACATAAAAATTGTATTTAACAAGATGTACAAACAAGGATATGAAAGAAAAACATGCATTGTGTAAAACAAGAGTTGTCGCTCTTTATGAATTGTTCCACTGAAAGCAATAAGGTTGTAATAGTTTCTGGTAATAAATGTCTTAAACAGTTTTGCTGTATAAGAAAAAAGATTATGTGAGTATAGGGAATATTCACCATGTGAGTGGTGGTGTGAATGAGAAGATTGGCGCATGTTTTCAACTGTCGTGGATTTCTGTTGCAGCTGAGATCTCACTGGTTTACTAAGAATTTTCTTTGTTTATATAGGTGAAAATCGGCTCGAAAGCGCTGCGCCGGAAGAATCACTCTTCAATCTGATTGGTTGGCATTGACCAATCAGCGATCGAGCTTTGGGGAGACTCACGAAAAGCTTCTGGGATCCCATTCTCCCAAAAGTGCACGAAATCGACTACATAAAAATATAGCAATTATAAAATTGTCGCATTACACAGTAGTGTTGATTTACTATCCAATGAATGCTTGTGGTTGTATAATTTGAATTTGCATAAGTATGTATGTATGGGTGTGATGGTGATGATCGTCACACATTAACGTCGAAAGAGGCGGCTCCAATCAACGTGTTGTGACTACAACTGTCAGTTGCAACAGAGGAAGATTCCAGAATCGAGTTTACCGCGTAGTCCGAAGAAGGGCTCCTGATTGGACAGTAGTTAGCCAATCAGAGTCCCGGGTTAGTAACGGTTTCAAGTTCAAGATTGATCTGTGAATTGTAAAGGGTTAGCTCCCTTTACTATCCTTTTCAAATTCTTATATCAGTGTTAAAATGTGTCCTCTTAGATCAGGGGTTCTTAGTAGATGTAAATGTACTAATATGGAAAAAGGTGAAGATTTTCAATAACAATGCATATTATTTAGAATACACCTTTTGAGGCTGACAATGTTAAAAGAGGGAAATGACATTCTGGCATATGTTGATGTTATAAAATAAAATAAGACATATCTCGGCTGATTTGCAGGCAAATAAACTAACATACTTAAGAGCGAGAGCCGGATGTGAACGGGACAAGGCCCCGTCACAAAATGACCATTATCGTCGTCTACGCATAAGCCCGACGCACGAGTTCCGGTTGAAAAATAAAATAATACTTAAAAGTGTTTCTATTTTTCGACCAATAAAAATGCTTCCCTCCTAATTATACTCGCGTCGTTTTACGAGCCTGTTAAGCCATAAAAAACGCCATAAAAGGGGTCACACGTGGAAGTACAACTGCAGTCAACAGGAGGCCAAGGAAGAGACCTGTCACGGTCAGTCAGCAGCTGTCAGCAGGAGGAGCACCACGCCAGCCAGTGAGAACTACTATGAGAGATCAACCCAGATCTTCAGCCGGCTTATGAACTATACCACAAGGTAGCTGTCCCAAAACCACACGTTCCTATTGAAATAAATCACGTAAATCTATGTCTGCTGTTGTCGTATTTCTTTCTTGCAACCATACGCTTGTCTATAACATTGAAAAGGTGCATTGGGGAAAAAAGTTTGAGAACCACTACCTTAGATATTTAACAGAAGTGGGAGTGGAGTGTTCATATTTTTTGAAGAAATTTACCGACTCCTCCCCGTTTATTAAGTTCGCACTTTTTGACTCTTCCGACCACAACCTTTTATTGAGACACCCCCTGCAGTTTATTGCACATTTAGAAAATGCACGACACCTTCTTGTATTAGGCACCTAAGATTATAAAACCACTGAAATATGCTAAGAATCCACGGCCACTCGAAGTAATGAAAAACGAACAAATTGACTGATTGGAATAAAACTGTAAGCAAGAAAAGAGCTATCACCCTCTGGTTGTGGTGAGGGTCATGTGACAGTCGGTGAGTGAGTCACTTCGTAGAGTGACGAAGGAGTTGCTATTTATCATGCCTGAAAGCAAGACCTGTCTGCCCTCGCCAGTTACTACGTAATCTGTGAGTAAGACAGACGTTACAAGCCAACAGTGACAGGGTGAACAGAGGAATCTACATGGTCTCACCTAGCATATGAAGGACAACTCCGACCTGCTCTATTTCATTGGGCAATAATACAAGTAAGACCCTCTTTCTTTTCACCTCTTTCACACTGCTTGTTGTATACATATGTTATAGTTTCTCTGTGTTGTACAAATTAGAGACGAGTATATCGGTATAAAAATATCTTAGAAAACAAGGCATAATTGTCATTCTTTTCTTTCAGCTATTCTGTTTCGTCCGTGTATTAAGGTGTTACTACATCACGGACATAATAATGCCTATAATAGGGAAATGCGAACTGGTAACCATAGCACCCCTATTAATCAATTACTAATAAAGTAATTGATTAATGGGGGTGCTATAGTGAACAAACAAGTAAAAGTGAAATAGTTTTGGTTTAAGTGAAAGAATTCCCCGAAAAATAATTACGAATGGATGGAAATCATAAATCCAATAAATTAGGGGAATATTATTTAAAACAAACTAAAAACAATAGGCTCTTGTATCGCTGAAACGTCGTATAGCCAAATAGACAAACGACACAAAGGGGAATAAAATTGATATGATTTATCTCCCCTAGGCGTGGAAAGCGGAATTGAAATAATTAGTTCAATTCAAAATTCAAAGAAGATTACTGACAACGAAAATATATCTGAAGAAGGCTGAAGTGTACAACGACCGAAACATTGTGAGTTTAGCAACGAAGATTACCATGGTGGTCCGAACAATAATGATAATTCCTCATCTCAAAAATTCGGACTATGACTTGTTGCGAGTGAAAATAAACAATGAATATAGAACAGAACGGCCATTTGTTACAAAAGGAAAAAGCATGAAAGGAGCTATAAGAAGGTGCTTGTGTGTGACAAGCGTGTATGATAGGTACGTGTGTGTGACAAGCGTGTATGATAGGTACGTGTGTGTGACAAGCGTGTATGATAGGTACGTGTGTGTATCTGCGTGTATGATAGGTACGCGTGTGTATCTGCGTGTATGATAGGTACGTGTGTGTATCTGCGTGTATGATAGGTACGCGTGTGTATCTGCGTGTATGATAGGTACGTGTGTGTATCTGCGTGTATGATAGGTACGTGTGTGTATCTGCGTGTATGATAGGTACGCGTGTGTATCTGCGTGTATGATAGGTACGTGTGTGTGACAAGCGTGTATGATAGGTACGTGTGTGTGACAAGCGTGTATGATAGGTACGTGTGTGTATCTGCGTGTATGATAGGTACGTGTGTGTATCTGCGTGTATGATAGGTACGTGTGTGTATCTGCGTGTATGATAGGTACGTGTGTGTGACAAGCGTGTATGATAGGGTACGTGTGTGTGACAAGCGTGTATGATAGGTACGTGTGTGTATCTGCGTGTATGATAGGTACGTGTGTATCTGCGTGTATGATAGGTACGTGTGTGTATCTGCGTGTATGATAGGTACGCGTGTGTATCTGCGTGTATGATAGGTACGTGTGTGTGACAAGCGTGTATGATAGGTACGTGTGTGACAAGCGTGTATGATAGGTACGTGTGTGTATCTGCGTGTATGATAGGTACGTGTGTGTCTGCGTGTATGATAGGTACGTGTGTGTATCTGCGTGTATGATAGGTACGCGTGTGTATCTGCGTGTATGATAGGTACGTGTGTGTATCTGCGTGTATGAGAGTGTAGAGGACCGTGGCGGTGTAGATGTGAAGAACACACGTGGGTAGAATTTCCTGATAGCCGCTCCAACTACATGAGAAAGTTGGACTTTAAGTCCAAGGAAGACAAAGAAATCAAACCGATAAATATATCTAAACAAATATATATATTAATAACAAGTTAAAGGTTACATGTTACATGGACAGTTACATGGACAGAGTGTGTGTGGTGTTTATTATGTGTGTGTGCTGTGGTGAGTGTTCGTACATACGTGTATTGTTCTTAGCGTGTTCCCAGAATTTGGGAAACGCTGTATCTGTGAGAGCTCACATCTGCGAGGTGGTGTAAGGCTTAAGGCTTGAGGGGAAAAGAGGTCGAGGCGAAGGGTTAGCCAGTATTTATAGCCAGGGGAGTGATGCCCCTGGTGAAGGGTTAAGGAGCTGAGGAGGAGCTAACTCCGACAAGAGAGTACAGGGGTCAAGAGAGTGAAAACAACATAAAAATGAACGTGCCCCAGTGGCCGACACTTTACGTGCCACTAGATCCGGAAGCCAGAGCTAAAATGGCCAAAAAGAGAGTGATAGAGAATAGCATTGTCTATTTATAAGCTTAAGAGCGCCGCATAGCGAGCGCTTTTGACAGAGCCAAGTGTGGTAATCCACAGACTTGTAGCATCCAGCTACCACTTTCTTATCAATGTTGAATTTTGTACATTTTTGTGCAAAAATGTGGATCAGAGAGCCTACTCAGCTTAGTAAATATTTTCAAGAAATATCAGTTTCTAATTGGTCAATAAACACACAAGTGGGCGTTGCAATCCACCCATGTACAAATGTTTTTCCAGCGCGTGACCAAGTCATGTTTCCCGCCAATTTGCTGTGATCCTGTCACGTGATTACATTGTCTATAAATAGTAGGCACCATCTTGCTGCTTTCTCATTCTCTCTTCTTGCTGCAAGGTGTAGTCACAAAAGGATTCTCGTCTCGACCATGGGCGGTCAGACGTTAAAAACATATTCACGCATGCACGTACGTACGAACTTTTCCAAACTACATTACAAACATACAGAACCTTTCCAAACAAGCAACAAGAATTTTTCTCTTTGAAACATTCTTCTAAAACTACAGTTATTCATCATTTCTCAGCTTTGTAATTAATTCAACTTTTGTGAGTTCAGATAAAAATATTCACAGTCTAAGAGACATAACTCCAACAGAGCTTTAACTTCTACGCATGTACATCAACACAAATAAATACAAATGTTGTTTTAAAACCATTTTGTTCCTTCTTGTATTTCATGTTTTGTGGTAATTTTACGTTAAATATAAATTGTGTAGTCATGTTATTCACGCAGCCATAAACAGACATCTACAGTTGTCCATTCTTATTATCCACTACAGACTAAAAACAAATATGTTTAAAGGACGTGGAAATAAATGGAGCAACACACAGAATTATAATATTATTTATTATGATTTCTTTATATCCTCCTCATCAGCATTATTATTATTATTATTATTATTATTATTATGACTTATAATTACGCACCTAAAAAAGTTATACCTAAGGTTTAAAATTTTATAACGTGCGCGCCTGGAAAAAAAGATTTATTCACCCATTTGTATTTTCCCCATTATGAGCATTATTATATCCATGGTATAATAACATCGATATAAGTCAACTAATAGTGAAAAATAACACACAAGAAAAAAACAGTGAATACAGAGAGATCTAAGTTTATGAATATTTCTCAAAAAGTGAATGAACCAGTCATCGAATATGTTCTGCATTTAAAACTAAATATTGTGAATTTGAGAAACTGGGATCGGAAAACCAGTCAATCGAAGAGGATTTGATTGAAATGAAATTGGTAAACGGCCTTAAAAATGAGGAGTATCAGTAAATTACTCTAATGTATTTACAACTGTCACTAGAATAGAGTGTGGAATTTGTTCAGCAACAAGAATTACTTGGAAAATTTAACAGAGCAAAAGTTACACATCCGGACACATACCTGAAAAGAAAAAAGATAAAATAATGTGTACTTTTTATGGATATCAGCATCAAAGAGAAAAACTGTCCGGCATATAAAAATATGAGAAAAGTGTTTCAAAATGAATCATTTTAAATCTGTGTAAATCCAAAACAAAAACAAAAAACTTAGAGACGATCCAACAAAATAAAAAGAAAATATGAATAGAGGGTTTTTCATTAAAAAAAAAAATGAAAAAGGGTTATTAAAAATTCGAATCAATAATGCTTTATTGGATATGCAACTAGATACGGGAAGTGACATGACGTTGATACCCAGAAATTTCTGGAAGAAATTAGGAAAACTAAGATTAAAGAAAAGCCTTGTCCAACTGAATCAGTTCGACGGATCCGTGATAAAAAAAAAATGTTATGCCATTTTGAAGCCTACGTGAAACTAAAAAATAAGTTTGACGTATTACCAGTTATCAGTTATGGAGATAACAGCTTTGCTATTTCTGTATTGGAATCATTGGATAGTTATAAAATAATTCAGGACTCATGCATTTCTCAGTGTATAAAGAGACCGAATTTTAACTTGAAATACAAATTTCCAAACTTTTATGCCACTCTGCATCTCTCAGTTGTCAACAAGTTTATCTTTGTTCATTATCTGTGTATTTACTTAAATTGTGTTTGTGTTTAAGAAAATACAAGGGGCGATTGATAAGCAAGATCTTCTGCCATATAGCCTCATTAATAGGGGAGGTAGAAATGTACTTCAACATGTATTTGGTAATATGTAAAGTCTTGTTTAAGTATGTTTAGTGCCAGTTTCATGTAAGATACCATTTAGTACAAGGGTTGATCGATAAATAAGATCTCTGATAGCGAAGCATTGCTAATAGCAGACATAGAAACATGTTTGAACATGTATTTGAATCTGTATAAATTTGTGTTCAGCCGTGTTTAGTGTGTGTTTCCTGTATGGCGCCATTAAGTAATACAGGAGGTGATTGATAAATAATGTCTCTGACAGTAAAGCGTTGCTAATAATGGAGATATAAACATATTTTGACATGTATATGGTAATGTTATACTACGTTGCAATAAGATCTCTTTCTGATTCATTCTGCATGCTAACCCGGTGTGAACGCCATGAAGGCGGAGCACGAAATATAAAAAAAAGGTCGTTTTCTGCGCAAAGGTTCCACACATAACTTTGGTCAACGAGGCAAGCCCTGGCAATGAAAGCGACACTGGCGAATCACGAACGTTCCCGCTGGAAAAAAAAAGATTCCCCTGGGAACTACTTAAAAGCAGGTCTCTGAGAACCACCAGTTCAGTTGCGGCCCGGCAGGCCACCCACTGCCGTCATCTCGGCATAAACAGCATCGGCAAAGTCAGGTTTGTGACTTCTCCCGAATCTTAACGCTCGCATCCTCTGCATCGACAAAGTTAGGTTCGTGACTTGTTCCGACTACTCACGCTCGCACCCTTGTATCATCATAGTCAGATTCATAGCTTCAGTAAACACTCCGGGACAACACCTCGGCAACCCACTGCCGTCACCTTGGCATGACCAACACGTAGAAGGCATTCCCTTGCAGTCATCATCGCGGCTCCGTTCCATAGAACAGACCTACCAAACAACAAAATCGACCCGCCCTCGTGACTTCGATCAACCAACACGTACACCGACGATATCCTGTTACCTCGGCCAAGTCAGTACAAGAAATAGAAAAACTCCCGGCTTTTCTCTCAACCTTGATCTCCATCCTGACAATCGGCCACTGAAACGGACATACCAACCATCTTCGACATACTAAATAAATAAACGTTGTTCAAAATCTAATCGTCGTTATTCCTTTCTCTCGCAACCAAGCCGCTAGTGGCCCGCTGGCAGGCCGCTGATCGCAACGCCAGTGGTCTTCTGGTGGCAGCCACAGGCGGGCTACCGGTGGGGCTCTAGTGGTCCGCCAGTAGTAATATTGCCGAGATGAATACGCCGACGGTCTGACAGCGGTAAACGCTAGTGGCATGCCACCCAGTGGCAGATTGATTGCTTGCGTGTAGGGATTATTATTACAGTAAAATATAAAGTCCTTTTAAGACATGTTTAGTGTGTGTGTTGCTGTGTGATGCCATTGTATAATAGTGTTCATTAGCCACAAATACAATATCTGCATTACATATAAAAGGTGTCGTTTCTATAGAATTTCTGCCAAAACGAACGAGAATTAATTCAGCATGGCATTGTGAAAATTTGAGATCACTCAAAAATGCATTTGTAGAACAAGCCGGGGAAACAAACTGCTGAAGCCTGAAATTTGCAGTTCTTGCACACCCTCTGTACAACATTGATTTGGCGCTAGCAAACTTCCGGTTGTTCTCAAAATCGAAAGTGGCGGTAAAATTCAATGCAAAAATGGAAGTTGATGGGTACAATTTAAAATTAAAACCAACATCTAACCAGAAAACTGTCTTCATGAACGTGTCGCATTAGTAACTGAAAGTGGGTTAGCTCCCTTGACTGACAATGACTTTGTTACGTACCTCCACGTATCAGTGTTTGAAAAAAAACTTTGAATGTTTCAAAAATTATATACAATACATAAAACTAGATGAACAGTTCCAGAATACTATAGTAGGAACCTTTGCTTAAAGAAAAGATGTTTCCAAACGTCTACTTAATTTCTTAGACAAAGAAATAGGGAAGAAAACCCAACTTACGTAATCGTAACAATCTTATATATATATATATATATATATATATATATATATATATATATAGCCTTTTTTTTTTGGCTCCTCCCACCTAGACCAGGCTTACGTGCTGATCCTGACCGGAAAGAGTGCCTGAAGGAAGTAGAAGCGACTTCCGCATATTCGGTGATGCAGTCCTCCTTCATGTTTGCTTTCTTTCTCTTTTCACCTCTTCCTTCTTAGAAAGACGCAAATATTGCTTTTCCTTTCTCTTATCAGCTTGCCCTCTCTCTCGGGAAGATGCAATAAATTTGCCTTTCTTTCCTTTACCATCGCTCCCGATTTGACAGTCGAGCATCCTGTCATTTTTGTCGAGTAACCTAGTCCTTTGCTTTGTTTAAATTCGTCCTTGTTGCTTTGTTAATTTATTCATTGTTTTTGCATGTTAAATCTTTTAACATTTGTTCGCAGAAGCGCCATCATGAAGCGCCATATTTAATTCTACTTTGCGACACATCTTGATCGAAGGGTAGAGTCTCGGGAAACTAACTCTGTTTTTACGTGGCCTATAGGGAATCTTTGCCGGAACATACGGGCTCGGATATTTTTTGTTAATCTTCCCTCCTTTTTTCTTCAGTTGTTGTAAGAGAGCCATGCTGAATAAATAGATTAATTACCGTACTCTTGTGGACTCGCGCAGGGATTCCACCTATTTTTACGTGCGTACGCGTATTGCACCCCTTCCTTTCACTTCGGCTAGACATAGTAGTAAACCAGCCGTTTGTTGCCGACGTGAGGAGGTTGCTGGTTGCTGCTGATTCCAGCTAGAACGGAATTTGAAGTTTTCCCGCGCATTCTCTGACGTCACTGACGAACGTGGTTTTTCAAGTCAGTCGCTGCATGGTTCCAGAACAAGAAGATCGACTCATTTATTTCGCGCTCCTTACCCATACGCGGGCCGGAATATCTTAACTAACCAAAAACTTCCTAGTGACTCCTTGGCTCATTATGCCGAATCTTTTCATGTGATTGCAACTTTCTTCGAACAACTTGTTTGACCCTTCCTCCATTTTCTACCGGAGAATGTAGAGTCTACGACACTGTCGTCATCACACTTTTAAAAAGACTAATTCATCGTCCTTCTGCGAACAACTTGTTCGAACTTTCCTCCGTTCCCTATTAGGGACCGTAGAGTTTTTTCGACACGATGATGAATTTCACATACACCTTTTGAACTCTAACCTTTACGAACCAGTTTAAAAAAATATAACATTGCACACACATTATAAAATCTCGCAGTGAGTATTTTCCTTGTTGTGTATGCATGTACCTTTTGTATAAGAAGACTCTGTTCCAGAATTTCCCTTCTGAAAAAACTTTTCCCGCCTTAGCCATTTTGATTTTCGTTTTGGCGTGGAACATCAACATTCTATTACTGACTAGTCGTCACTACATTATACAATTTGACTACTGGCTAAGAACTGCCTTTACCTTTCTGATAGTCTCCACTATTTGAGACAAAATATTTGTCATTAAAATAAAGTTTTATGGTTTGTTTTCCACCAGATACGTTTTCGTCGTTTCCTCATGGCTATCTATATTTTACTATTTTTATGCATGTGTTGAATGACCCTTTTTCCTCACTAAAGATCACACATTTATTATTTTTACTTTGCTAGTGAATTCAGTAGTCGTGAGTAGTGTCTGGCACAAGGCCACCTTTTCGTAGGCCAGCACTGCATGCTACCGGGTCTGCTACACTCTAAAATTATAACGATGCTTCATTTGTTATTGCTTCTCGTATAAATGTTGTCACCACCAAAAGTTAAGGTAGAACATTTGTGGGCCGCAACAAATGGAATGAAAAATGAAATAGAATATTTTTAGAAAAATTATATACAACTATTCTTGCATCTTGAATAAACTGTGATGGTATTGAATTTAAATTTGAAAATTAACAGCACCTTCACATTTTACTTGTACCCCCAAAACAATTTATTAAAATTATGTGATGACAAACAATATTGTGAAAAATTAATGTTTATTCATTTTGATAGTGTATTAGCAGTATTTTTTAATAATTTGAATCCTACACTATTAAATTTTTGATGGCTAAAAGACCCATACCTCTTATCTGATATCCTCTCCGTTTATTCAAGAAGCAAGAGTAAATGGTAACGATGTTAAAAATAAAGTTGTAATTTTGAAGAGAAACAATTTACTTCACCTTGACACCAATTTCAATATTGTATTTGTTCAACAAGTGTTGAATGATAAATAAGGTCTCTAACAATCACTAATAGTACCATATGTCTCTGTTTATAAAACACTCTGATGCATTAGACGCACCCCCAAACAATTT
The DNA here is from genome assembly GCA_903632075.3 of Acanthosepion pharaonis. Lineage (NCBI taxonomy): Eukaryota > Metazoa > Mollusca > Cephalopoda > Sepiida > Sepiidae > Acanthosepion > Acanthosepion pharaonis. The sequence continues at coordinate 2,009,142 of CAHIKZ030002722.1, read as the reverse complement.
TGAAGGAAGAAATAAAGAAAGTTTTTTTCCCTTGTACTTCATAGACTGAATAGCATATTTCAAAAGGAAAACCTGATTAATTATGACAAATTCATCAGAGACCAAGAAAAAGTACCAAATTTATAGTAACTATTTAGGATGTAATAATAAAGAGAGAATTTAACTCCCCTCACTAAATTTCAATTTATAGGTTGCAGGGTGGTTTTTAAAGATATTTTATAGGGGAAAATGCATCTTATAAACAACAAAATACGATAAGCAAAGACAGAAGAATTTTGTTAGAAAGAAAAGGAAAAAAAAGAAAAATACTAGTGAATTGTTATGTAATATCAAACCTCCTATATATCAGTGAATGCTAGACAATCTCTTCCCAGGTGAAGAAAAGGTATGAAGAACAGAAATGTGGAAATTCAAAAAGATATTGAGAATACCATGTACCAAATAGGTGAGCAACAATAAAGATCTCAAAAACGTAGAAACAAAAAGGAAACTTATACTTAATATCAGAAAGAGACATTTCTAGGCCATATAATGAGGAAAGAGAGCTTGGAAATTTTGACACTCACAGGACAAATTGAAAGCAAGAGGGACAGAGGAAAATAATGCATAAACTACATAGTAAACTTGTGTGAATGGAAGGCAAAACAGGGTTTAAGAGAAATAATAAAGACAAAATTTATTAAGAATTTTTATAGGACAGAAAATTGTGGAGAGTCACGATCGCCAACGTCCTGAAGGGACATGGTACATAGAAGAATGATCCTGGGTAGATGGATGGTGGAACAAGGTCTAGGAGACATCAAAAAAAGATAAAATTTATTAAGAGCTACAAAGGACAGACAATTGTGGCAAGTAATGATTGCTAACATCCTCAAGAGACAAAGAACATAGAAGAAAAATTATATTGAGTAAATCGATAGTGGAACAAGGTTTAGAAGAAATAACAAAAGACAACATATATTAAGAGCTACAAAGGACAGGAAATAGTGGAGAGCCATGATTGTCAATGTCCTAAAGGGACAAAGAACATAGAAGAAAAATGATCTTGAGTAAATGGATGGCAGAATAATGTTTAGGAGACATAACATGACAAGATTTATTGAGAGCTAGAAAGGACAGGAAATTGTGGAGAGCCATGATAGGGACAAAGAACATAAAAGTAAAATGATCTTGAGTAAATGGATGGCAGAACAATGTTTAGGAGACATAACATGATAAAATTTATTAAGAGCTACAAAGGACAGGAAATTGTGGAGAGCCATGATTGTCAATGTCCTGAAGGGACAAAGAACATAAAAGTAAAATGATCTTGAGTAAATGGATGGCAGAACAATGTTTAGGAGACATAACATGATAAAATTTATTAAGAGCTACAAAGGACAGGAAGTTGTGGAGAGCCATGATAGGGACAAAGAACATAAAAGAAAAATGATCTTGAGTAAATGGATGGCAGAACAATGTTTAGGAGACATAACATGATAAAATTTATTAAGAGCTACAAAGGACAGGAAGTTGTGGAGAGCCATGATAGGGACAAAGAACATAAAAGTAAAATGATCTTGAGTAAATGGATGGCAGAACAATGTTTAGGAGACATAACATGATAAAATTTATTAAGAGCTACAAAAGACAGGAAATTGTGGAGAGCCATGATTGTCAATGTCCTGAAGGGACAAAGAACATAAAAGTAAAATGATCTTGAGTAAATGGATGGCAGAACAATGTTTAGGAGACATAACATGATAAAATTTATTAAGAGCTACAAAAGACAGGAAATTGTGGAGAGCCATGATTGTCAACATCCTGCAAGGACAAAGCACATTGAAGAAAAATAGAAACTTTATAGGATTAGAGACCTTATTTATCAATCCATCCTTTGTAAGTAAATTGTCCCTCTGTGTGTGTGTGTGTGTGTGCATGTGTGTGTGTGTGTGTGTGTTTACAAGAAAATAAAGCAAACAAACATTGATGACCATTATTTCATTTGTTTATTATATTTGAATCCCATGGTCATGAAATGCACACAGGAATTTTAGTGATACATTGCCATAAGAGTTCTCAGATCATGTTGACACATCAGAAAAGACAAAGATACAGCTTAGAAGATGTTCAACTGTTTCTTTCAGCATTCTGGGACAGCTTCTGTTTGTTTTAATTTTCTAGTTTTGTGTAGGAAAAAGAGATTTTTCCTTAGTTGCAAAATAGAAGGTGAAGGAAAAATCAGCTGGACCCCATACAAACTGCATAATTACATCACACAAATCCATTATATATATATATATATATATATATATATATATATATATATATATATATATATATATATATATGATATTTTTACACCATTTGCCTTCCTTTATTATATATGAAATTTTTAAAAAATGAAACAATTTGATATAGTAGAAAATGTAATGCCAGCTTGAAGAAATTAGTATTGCTGGTTTTTAATATTTTTTTTATTAAAAAATCAGAAATAAAAAAATAATTGAAGGTAAGTTGGTAATGAATTAAAAGGAAATTTGTTTTTCATATTTATTTGTTTAAAATTGACATACAAATCTAGAGAATATATAAGATGTTATTTTAATCAACATTCTTCTTTTCTTCTTTTTTCTTTAAATCATTTTCTGAAAAAAATCTTGATTCATGTTTTTGAGTGGATATACTTTATTGTCAGAGGAGGTGGATAGGAATAGTGAACTGGTAAATTGCTCATATCTATCTGTTAAACTGACAGACATTGTTAAAAGGAAAGACATTTGTTTATGATGTTTTAGTTTCAACCAGTTTTACCTTAAATTTTTTATTGGCATTGAAGTCAGTTTTTTTTTCTTTTTCGATAACAAAATAAATTTTTAAAAAAACACTGGCTTTCAATACGCGTTTTATTGCATTTAAAATCTTTTAACACTGCTTTTAACATCTCATGAGATGATAAAAAAGGTTTAGATAAATACACAATTCCTTAAATTTAAAGCCATTTATTTTCTGTTTTTAATTTTTTTTTTCTTGGCAGCTCTGATACCAACTCCAGAAAAATTTTAAGAATTTAAAAAATCAAAAAGATATGATAACATTGATTTAAAATGTATTTTTTTATTGAAGAATGCATTGAGTAAGGATATTAAATGAATATTTAATTCAATTTATTGTGCATCAACTTTTATAAACTTAATTCTTTCTTTGACTTCTTGAAAGAGGAAAGTAAAAAGATAAGGCGACACAATTATTATATATAGATATATAGATATATATTGGAAACTATATTGTATATGTTCTCATTCAAAAAGAGAAAAGAAGTTTAGTAGTGAAGATGTCCTCCAGAGACAAAAACATGACTGATGCAGTCAGAGATATTTTTTTCTATTATTTAAGAGAGAGAGAGAGAGAGAGGGAGAGAGAGGGGCAGAGGCAAAGAGGAAAACAAATTCCTCCTTGTATCCCAAATCAGATAAATATTATCTGGATTTTAAAATGAAAAAAATTATTTACTAAAGTTGAAATTCTCTTTGTGCTCTTCCCAAATTAAAAATTTGAATCCAAGTTCGAAGGCAAATGTAGTTTTTTGTTTGTGACTTGTTTAAAAAAAAGAAATTGTGAATCACTATATTAATTAATGTGGGGGTGTGTGTATGTGTGTGTGTGTGTATTAGAGACCAACACAGCGGTGAGATTAAAACTCAAGACAACCACATGTAAAAAAAAAAAAATGGCTCATAGTAAAGGGCAGTAACTCTGTGAATTTAACATAATACTTTTTTGCTTTTAAAACATTACTCTATTTAATAATATGGAGTCATGTTGTCGCCTTTTATTAATTCATAAGTATTTGAGTCAAGACAGTTTTACTTCACATTAAGCAAATAAATGCTCAGATTTTGTATTTCAGTTACAGCCAAAGTATTATTTGCATGAGGTCATTTTCTGTAAAAATTGTATTCATCAGAAATTTTGCTAACATTAAGTTATAGCTGAGATGCCTCAAAGATAATACAAATCTACACACACATACACACACACACACACACATACATACATATATATATATATATATATATATATATATATACATATTTATAAAGACATTTTTATGTTTAACGTTGTTATTTATAGATACAAGTATTTAAGCAAATGCTCTGTTTATGATAAACAGTATTAAATAACATTTACTGGCCTGAATGTCCGAGAAATTTTCATAGAAAATATTCGTTCTTTGACAGGATTCGAACCTGCATCCTATACGGAACCGTCATTTACGCTGACGTGCCTTACCTCTGGGCCACAAAGAACCTTTCGGCAGACAAGGTCGAATTTACTGCTTATAAACTTCAATCTTCCATGAATCTCGTACATTCATAACTGCTCTGACGTATCAAATGTAAACAAATGACGTCATATATTAAGAAATGGACAAGGTTTATCATAAACAGAGCATTTGCTTAAATACTTGTATCTATAAATAACAACGTTAAACATAAAATGTCTTTATAAATAAATTGTCGGACCTTGTCCATTTCTTTATATATATATATATATATATATATATATATATATATATATATATATATATATATATATATATATATATGTGTGTGTGCCTGAAGTGCTTTAGAATGAACAACTCATATAGCAGAAAAAATATTGCAAAGGTCCCAAACTTGACAGAAGCTGAACTTATGTGGTACATATATATCTTAAGCCAGACAACTGATAAAATTCAACCAACAAAATCTGGTTGTGGTGGGAGATACTGCTGGGGTTAATAAGATTGTGTTGCACCAAGTCTTCAAGTTAAGAGAGTCAGCTTAATACAAAAATCAGTATTTGAAATTGTGGTTTTTATGTGGGTTTAGACATTCATCAATTATCATAAAAAAAACTACCTCAGATATGAGGCAGGCCTATATATTTGTATGTTTTAATATATATTTTTGTGTGCAATTTGTATGCTTTTACATATTTTTTATACAAATTTCTATGCATGTGATTGCATGCATATATAATTTTTATACCCACAGGACACCGTTTGATTATTATCAGAGCATAAATTTGCAAAGATTTTAGAAGAATTTTCACACAGAGACTCCTACATCAATAGCAGGAGAAAAATGGAACTACCTCAGGCTAGTTCTAAAAGTTTAAAGATGAAGAGTAGTATTCATATTACCGTTTCAACCATGCTGTATTCACATGCCCCCAAATATTAGTAACATTGTCAGGATTGTCCAATGCCTGGAGTTTTCTTATTCTAGGGCAGTAACTCTGTGAATTTAACATAATACTTTTTTGCTTTTAAAACATTATTCTATTTAACAATATGGAGTCATGTTGTCGCCTTTTATTAATTCATAAGTATTTGAGTCAAGATAGTTTTACTTCACATTTAAGCAAATAAATGCTCAGATTTTTTATTTCAGTTACAGCCAAAGTGTTATTTGCATGAGGTCATTTTCTGTAAAAATTGTATATAATACAAACTGTTTAATAAACAAAATAGTTATTTCTCCTTGCTTACAATAAATTAATAAATTTATTTTGATACAGATATTCTCTTTTTTAAGATAATAATCAAATTTTTGGATTTCGCTGATCTCAGAAGGAAATCTTTCAATCCAATAGAAACTTTATAGGATTGGAACTGAACTCTTAAGTTATAGTATCTTTTATTCAATGAATTTTTAAGTGTTTTTTTTTTTTTGGAACTGCTAAGAATTAATTTCTGGTTTTCCTAATATTCTTACAGATTCAAATTTATGCTAATAATGTAGTTAGAAACAATATTTTCTTGGGAGAATATTAATGCAAATTATCTATAAACTTTAATTTTGCATTAAGAAATAACTTCAGTTATGTTGGGAATTTTTTTTTATCAGAATATAAAAGGCATTTCTTTTTTTTTTTTTTGCTATCTCATCTAATCTTTTTGATATTTTCATTTTCAGGAAAACTGCCACATACTTCCTTGGGCCTCATATTCAATATGACCGATATGCCTCATGTCAACAAAGTGGCCACTGAACATTTTCTTGACATTCTGAGTAAATTCAGAAAGTCTGTGGTAGTTTATGTGGATACACTTTCAAATGCCTTCATGTTTCCTTTCTTTAATTATCAATTGCTTTTATTATTATTATTATTATCAATTATTTTTCTCCCTGTTTTCATTATCCAATCAAACATCAACTTCTGCATGCAAATCAATGATTTTTACAGACACATTTTTCTTTATTTTTGATTGTGGGTTTTTGGGATTATGTTTGCATATTATGGGTTACTTTTTTCTTTTTCTTTTTTTCTGGTTAAAATATAACATTTTCACAACATTTTTCAGAGAAATCATTTTTCAGAAGAGAAAAGGATGCAACCTTACAAAAGTTTCATATCTTCTTTTAAGAAGATTACCTCAAATCCAAATGTCTAATAGTCTGCTTACTGTTTTAGATCAAACAACATTTATTGATGCTTCAAAAATCAAAAATTGATGCAGGGAGCAGAGTTCAAGTGATTTTTGTAAGTAAATATGTGTAAATTATGCAGATTATGAATACATTATTAAGCCAAATAGCTCCATTAATGTATCATGCATTTTGCATCTCAACTCTCTTGTAGAACTCAATTTCTCTAAATCACAATGAAAACAAAATTGCTTTTTGCTCTCACTTTAAATTCAAAGATTCTTTTCTTTGGTCAACAACTTGAAAGCATCAAATTCTCCTCACTATAATAAAGATTTCCACATTTAAATGGAAGCCATTGATACAAACATTGTTTCAACCCAGTGTATCATCTTTGGATAACGCTTCTTAAAAAACAAATGACAAGCAATTGATTTTCTGTGTCAAACAGAAGTTCCTTTCATATTTTACAAATATTTACTTCTCATACTACATTAAGAAATTAGAAAACACAAAATTCTGGATTAATGCTATCAAAATACATACATACACATATAGGCATATATATTTCTTATTACTATAAACAATATATTTAGTGAATAGATGTGTTTGAGTATACCTCCTTGTTCTCGTTTTTAAAAACAGTGTAATTGAAATCTACTGACCTAATCAATGAATGATTTTAAAGAAAACCTGCCTCTCAGCAGAGATGAAACCTCCATTGTCCTTACTTTGGGAAAACCACCTTTAAGCTAGGTATGCTATGTCACAAGAGAATTCACAGTAAAGCAAGGCTCAATTAGACTTTTAAAGAAAGGCAAATCTCTCATTGGAACCTGACAAAGTACACATCTGCTAACTATATTTTCATACCCAAAGTTTAGCAGGCCAGTAAATGTTAATTACACTGTTTAAAAAATACAAGGATGTCTACTCAAATATATGTACTGCCTGACATATAGTAATAATAAATAATTTTGGATTAAAAAAATCCATTTATACTTGGGAATATATATATATATATGTGTGTGTGTGTGTGTGTGTAGATTTAAGAAAAAGCAGATATTTTTATATATAGTGCTCAACATTAAAAATATTAAAATAATATTAAAAATAGAGTGTTAATAATGTTATGAAAAGATTACTTAACTTTTAAATATCAATTTTATCCTGACTTCGAAGTTTCTTGGTAAAATTTCCAGTCTTTAGGGGTCCTGGTTTTAAAAGGTATTTCCAATTTTTTCCAGTTTTTTTCAACTTGTTCAAAGTAAATATTTACTTTATTACTTTAGTAATAATATAACATAATAAATTAATTAAAATATTAATTAAAAATATTAACTAAAATATTATAATTTAATTAATAATAAAAATTAACATATTACAATTTAATTAATAATATAACATAGCATAACAACTATATAAACCATAAAAAAATTTAATTTAATTCCAAAGAAAAATTTAATTTGAAAGAATAAATTTACAACTGGAAGAAAAATCTACAACTGATAAAATGAAAGACATAAACAAAAGCAAAATTTAATGAATGCATGCATGTAAAAGAAATTTAAATTCATAAATATTCACGTGTATGAAACGGATTAAAAAAGTGAACTGAAAAAGACATGGAACAAATTGAAAATATTAGAAATAGCATTTAAAAGTAGAACCCCTGAAGTCTGGAAATTTTACCAAGAAACTTCAAACTTGGTATAAAATTGATATTTAAAAATTAAGTAATCTTTTCATATATATATATATGTATATATATATATGTACATAAGGATTTAATGGATTTATTTTTAATCCAACAATTTTATTACTTCAAATGTTATTATAGTGGATATTTCATATTTTATTTTTATTTATTAAACAATGTGTATTATGCCTATTTGCTTGGGCATTCAAGAAATCTTTTAAAATTAATGCCTTCCCCATCAGGAATTAAACCGGCATCACCCTTTCTAGGGAAAACCACCACAGATTTGATCCCTGTCAGAGAATGTATTTTTCTTTACTAAGATTTCTTAAATGCACAGGCCAATAGATATAATACAAACTGTTTAATAAATAAAAATGGGGCATCTATTTCAAATATGATATATCCACTATAATAAGGCTATATATATATATATATAATTAGGAAAACCTTAAAAATTCATATTCAGTAATAAATTTATTTCACAGAATATAGGTATATTCATCTCATCAGGCCAACTTCATTTTCTGAAATATATATATATATATATATATATATATATATATATATGTCCACCAAAAATATGTATACACACTTCAGGAAAGGAAAAATTTGTCTTGTAGTTTTTAGACTTTTACCTATAGGGGACCATAAAGAATGGTGTGTATTGCAGAAAACTAACTAAATTGGCAATCTGTAGAGAAGAAATTGAAAATGCATGTGCAGCAATACCACTGGACAGTTCTACCAATGTTCTCCCCCATATTAATAAATGTCTGGAAGCTAAAGGCCACCATTTTTCGTATCTCTTGTGATTGTAGAGTCCCAAAGTAACTCGTATTAATCTCTGAATAAATTTAGTATTACAATATCTAAAAAAAGTTTTTTCCGTTCCTGTAGCATGTAGACGTTTTTTTGCAGACTCTGTATGTATATATATATATATATATATATATATATATATATATATATATATATATATATATATAAAAAGAAAGAAAAACAGTAAGATATATAATCCGGTGTTCTTATAGATATTTTTATTTTTACAAAATAGTGCTCAATGTAAATTTACAGAGCATTATATTATAAATTATTGATTTAAAATATAAAAAGTTTTTCATACACAGTTCTAACTAAGTTTCAAAAATGTCTTTAATTTAATTACAAAATTAAATTCTAAGCTTTTAGCTTCCATTTTTGGAACATGGTTAGAACTGTGTAGCGAAAAAACCATATTTTAAATCAATTAATTTATTATATTATATATATATATATATATATATATATATATATATATATATATATTTTATTTGAAAATTATAACATAAATATGTTATAAAATCAGTACAAAAATAACCATTTTGTTTCAACACTTCTGGTGTCTTATCAAATGATGGTGTTCAACACTATGATTTGATAAAACACCAGAAGTGTTCAAACAAAATGACTATTTTTGTAGTGATTTTATAACATATTTATGTCATAATTTTTGAATAAATTATATTTCCTCTACTCTGTATTGAGCACTCTCTTAAGGATAGTATTTTTGGTTATTGGAATTTATTCCATATACACCAATCCTATACTTTATATATATATATATATATATATATATATATATATATATATATATATAATGTGTGCATGTGTTTCATAGGTGTTAATTAGTCTTTAATAATATTTTTATGGTTAATGTTAAACTGAACTTTCTCATCAATAGTTTCAGTGAAGAAATAAATTCTATAAAATAAAGTTAATTTTTCCTTCACCCTTTTATTCACTAATTGTTTTGTTTAGTTTCATTTTTTTTCTCAAACAAAATCTCTTCAGATATGCTGATTTTCTTCCATTTATAAATTACACCTTTTTTTCAAACATGTCATGAATTGGTGCCAAAAAGATTGCATGGGTGGGGTGAATAAAAATATTTTGATAAAAAAGTGAACAATAAAATAAGCTCATATAAATTGCAAAAAGTAAACTAAATTGTTTTTCTTTGCAGAGACAACTAACAAAATCCCATGATAAAAATATTTGTTCAAATACGAAAGACAATTTTTAAAAATTTGTTAACTACCCAAGCAACAACAAAATTGATATTGTGCAAGCGTTGAATGTTAACATTAAGATTTATTTACTCAAATCCTCCTTATTTAATTTCTTCATCTTAATTTTTCATCTTCTCATGGACAGACGACCTAGAGGTTATAGTTTTTGCTTTGTAATACAAGTATGTAGACTGAAGAAATCTTTGAAACCAGAAAGTCACCTGAATAAATAAACTTTGGTCAATATCTGTAAATTCTGAAAACAATTTATAATGTAAAAAAATAATATTTAACTAAAGAAATTTTGTCAGGTTTTTTGGTTCAATATTGATAATTGTTCATATTTATCATATAAACACTATAGGCCAAATTTGGAGGCCACACTCTGGCTTTAATAATTAGTAAGTTTTCTACCAGCTTTAGTTTAATTACCTTCTAAGCTAGGATGCTGAAATTTCAAATTTTTTACAGATGTAATCCATCTGTAAAAAATTCAAAATTTAAAATTCTTCTTCCCTAACATTACCTTTAGCCAACATGATAGATGTGGCAAAAAGAGCTAAAATTTTAAGGAAATTTTATGCAGTAAAGAGCTAATTTCATCATCATCATTATTATTATTATTATTATTATTATTGTTATTATTGTTATTATTATTATTATTATTATTATTATTGAATTTATGATGAAAACCTTCATGAAATGAAAGTTCCTTTGATAAGTGATTAAATTACTTTCAGTTTTTAGGCAATTAGTCAAAATCCAAAGAGTGGACCCAAACCTTTTGCCTGTAACATAATATTCACATGTGAATAATTAATTATATCTATAATATATGCATTATATAAGATTGTATTGTGTTTAATTATATATAATGTTCATTCTACATTATTGTTAAGTATTAATTTGTTTTCAAGCCTTCTTTTTAAAGGCCTTTCAACTGCAATAGACACATTGTCAATGTTATTCTATATTCTGTGGCCATACCAGGAACTGACAACACAACTTTGATGTTTAAATACACTATCATTCATCAATCAGTTACCTGCAGTAACAGGACAAGACAAGTCTCCATCAACAAAGTTGCTTACAAAATACTAAAGCTTAATATATATTTTATTATTGCGCTTAATATACATACATATATTTTATTATTGTGTTTAATATACATTATATATATATATATATATATATATATACATATATATATATGTATGTATATATATATATGTATATATATAGATATCTATATATATGTATGTATATATATGTATGTATATATATGTATGTATATATATATTTTACAGCAAAAAAACAAAATTACCTCAACATAGAGTATAGTCCATTTCAAACCGTTCTGTACATGGCTATCATCAGACCCTATGTCTATACATATATATATATATATATATATATATATATATATATATATACATTATATATATACGTATATATATATATATATATATATATAATGTATATATATATGTATGTATATATATATTTTACAGCAAAAAAAAAATTACCTCAACATAGAGTATAGACTATTTCAAGCCGTTCTGTACACAGCTATCATCAGACCTATGTCTATACATATATATATATATATATATATATATATATATATATATATATATATATATATATATATATATATATATATATATATATATATATATATATATATATATATATATATATATATATATATATATATATATATATATATATATATATATATATATATATATATATATATATATATATATATATATGTGTGTGTATATATATTATGTAATGACCAGCAAACACCGAAAAAAAACCTTTTTTAAATATTTGTTGGTCATTATATAATAATTTTGACATAGAGCTCTCAACATATCTATATCCTCTTGAAATTCCATATAGATTACCAATAATTTTATTATTAATACATATATATATATATATATATATATATATATATATATATATATATACGTCAATATATTAAGGGTACAAGATTCTTTCTGTTATAAAAACTTGTTAATGTATCATTTAAAAGAAAAGATTTTGATCTATTTGAGAATTAAATACAGAGAACTTTCTTATCCACAGTAGATAGGCTCCAAAATCTTTCCTCAGATCATGAAATCTGAGATCAAATTGAATAATATATGCATTCAAGTTAATAAAATCCAGTTTTTAAAACAATTCAAATATTCAAGTTTTTTTTTACTTTTGCAAGAAAAAAATTTTGTCTTAAAAAATGTTCATTAATTACAATATACATTTGGACTGTTATAAAATCAGCATTATTTTACAATGATACCATCAGCCCATTTGATGACAGAAGGGATGCAACTTCCCTCTCACTAAGAAATATACTTAACTTTACCCAAAACCTTTTTTTTTATAAATGTGTGCTTTCCTCTTCAGGATATGATTGCTTGGAATTTGATGGCGTTAAGAACTTGTGATTATTTTTTTTTTTTTATATATATATTTTCAAAATACTATTCTTATCAAAGACTGATGACTTTGTTTCTTGCTTTTTAATATATTTTGCAAAGTATTTTTAGTTGAAAAAGTTTTGAATACAAAAGTTTTACTGATTAGGACAACCTTGGATAAGTGTATCCAAAGTCACTCCTACTGTAGAGCATATCTATTTTTTTATTACCTTTTTTTTCTTGTTAATGAAACTATGACAAGTGACTTAATGGAATTTATCAGTTTGGAAAATTATTTTGTGCAAATTTTTATTTTAAAAATGTATTTCTTTTTATATATTTAAACACAATGGACATCATTTTAAAATCTGTTTATAAAAAAACATGAATATTATCAGAAGCCAAATGATCAGGTGTGAAAATAAGTGAGACCCCCCCCATCACCACCATTATAATCAATTGGCAAAACTTATTTTTTTGTAATGATCTATCAAAATGCATATGTTTAAATAGTCTCACTAAAATAGACCTGTAAGATGCCTTCATAAAACTGGGTAAACTTTTTAGAATATTTTACACAGTTTTTTATCACAACATTTAATATTTGAAGTAAAAAAAGCTTTAAACCAGACTTGACCTCATATCACAGGAGCTTACTATATCACATAGCAGTAGTTCTACCATTCTGATTAATTAAGTCATATGACCCGAGTTCTTCATATCTAATTCTACAGCAACAACCCACACTATTACTTAGTAATATTTACTTACAAAAGGCAATTATCTCCCTTTGACGGAGGTGCAATCACATGTGTCACATGAATGCCACTTAGTGATGAAAGTGGTCAGTCCATCATTCAGCTTTCAGACATAAAACCGAGCAGTTGCTTTTTTAGCACAGTGAGGCCTTGCATACAAGCCCATGGTGCTGTTTTCCTTTGAAAATATATCTTCACCAGATATAGAAACTATCTTCAGCTCATGGGGAAAACCCACGATTTGTCATTTCCTTTTTTGAGAGGAAAATGTCTTTGCTGGTGACATAGAAGATAAAGCTGTTCTGCTCAAATCGTGAATCCTAAATATGGCTTCTCCAGAAACACATAAGAATCTCCAGCTGCTCAATTTGCTGTTGGGAATTATTACAAATAAGACTCTCTTTTCATCACCTTTTCACACTGCCTCTTGTTGCATACATGTGCTATAGTAATAAAACTCTAGGTTGATTGATATTTTGAGGTGATGTATTTTCCTTATCCCCCCACACACACACTTGTAGACTCCCTGAGGAGTATAGGGTCCACAGCTATCAAGTCCTATAGACTTTCTGAGGATTATGGGTACACAGCTCTCAAATCCCACAGACTACCTGAGGGGTGTTAGGTCACAACTCTTCAAGTCTTGTAGATTGTTTCAGGAGTATGAGGGTCACTGCAGTCATTCCCATACCAAGTAATAGGTTCTTACAGAATGGAGCTGCTAGCCCCATGCCCAGTCAGTTTTGAATTCAGAGTTAGCACTAGACTGGTTAGCAACAAAGGATGAAGAGTCTGGTCTGTCATACTATTTAACCCATCACTGGGAGAGAAGAGATGGATCTAGAGTATTTGCATGTAAGTGAATATAACAAACATGATTGGAATTTGAACTCTGCTCTCCAATTTCTCATTCCAAGCCATTATTCATTACACCACCCACACAACCATTTCATTATTCAACACTTATTTATTCGTTTACAATATGTAGAATAATAAATCAAGAATGACTTAGATGTCTTTTTTTTTCCTTTTCTAAAAATGTTCCTGTCCTCTTTTTAGATATTCTTGCATCTACTTCTATTACCAGACAAATTCCCATATTGAAAGGATTCCTTCTGGGGAGAAAGGTGCATAAAAATGCAAATAAATATTGCAGTTTATTTTGTGTGTGTGTGTGTGTGTGTGTGTGTGTGTGTGTGTGTGTGCACCACAGGCAAGCTGAACTTTGACACCCTTGTGAGTATAATTTTTTTTAATTTTCACAAGGAGAAAAACTGAAAATGTAGAATAAAGAGTTTATTATAATATACAACATAATACAAGCTAAAGAAAACATTCATTATCCGACCTAAAATTGTTTTTCTAGCCTTTAAATCTGCAAATCTGTTCATGACTTTTCTACACCTATCTTCTTTACATTATCATTTTCTCTTGACAAAATAGCCAAAGAATTTAATCTGTCTTGGACGACCACAAGTATGTTTTTATGAATTTTACTTTACTGAAGCTTCTCTCTCCAGTGGCCACAAATGATCATTTTGCTTGTGTCACCCACTCATTTATTTTTCTGTTATGGCATTTGATCAACACACCATAACAGCAAGAATTAATCAAATTCTCAAAAATTTCATTTTATTTATTATTTTCAAATTTTTTCCCCTTTTTATCTGGAAGATCCCATGGCGGCATTATGGTGTCACAGCCTTGTGTGTGTGTGTTTGCGCAATCTTTGACATGTTATATTAATTAAATTAAAACCATTTATTTTTCTTGAAGAGTGATCAATCTGTGTATATTGGTTAGCAAGCTTATCTCACAGACCAAATCAAAACTAAATGCATTTGATCCTTACTGGGGGGGGTCATTTTTGAAGCCTTGTTCCAAGACTAAACTGAGTAAATTACTTTTTATTTTCTTCTTTATATTTGTAGCCTGAATTTTAAGGGATTTTTTTTAATATTTCAAGAGAAATCATATGATAATAATAATAACCATGATAATGGCAATAAGAATTTGCATAAAAAAAATAACATAATCATAATGCAGAAATCTCTACCCAAATTTCTCACAATAATAATATATCAAAGATATTCACATTTTCTAACAAACCAAAAATGTCCAGTGCAGAAATAAATGTATTAAAAGTGTTAAAGAGATGCTAGAAGTGTGAAACGGGAAGGAATGGCAAAGTGACAAACATAATTTTTTTTTTCTGATGAAGGCTGAGAAAACTCTTTGAAATGGGACAGCACATTCATAGCAACCAACTACGAGGACGGACATTCAGTAAATTTTGCATATTAGTGCTGACAGCAAGGAAAGACATTTCAAAATGAGGCCCACTTCTCTTCTATTGAATTATTCTTAAAACCAAAATACACCAGTATGATAGACAGACCTGAGAATCCACATTTGCTGTGGATGGTACTTTTTTATTCTTAATTATTCTGTCAGTGTTTTTTTTTCTTTAATTTTTCATAGTGGGGACAATAGAGAATTTGGAAAAAATCAGTTTTTTTGTTTTTTTTAGAATTATCAATTTCAAATCAGAAACTCAACAAAACCATTAAAATATAGAGTATTTACTAAAAACTTTAGTATTACAAAATTGACAAGTAAAAAATAAGTGATAAGTGATTAATTTGATGCTACATTAATTCTTATAATTATAACTAATTAAACTATCCTTTGATAGAAGTGGGAACTTGAGTTAACATCTATTTGTACATTTTCATGAAAATTAAAGACTTAACAAGAAAACTTGGACCTGCAAAAAAAATGTCAAAAGAATGTTTTTTTTTCCATTGCCACCGCTTTTTGCATTACTAAAATTTTAACTACCTCCACTCCTCAGCAATGTTTATTGTTTTAAGAATCAATGATTAAAATTGTAATCATCACTTTTTAAAACAATAAACATTGTCAAGGAGTGAAGGTAGTTAAAATAAAAATGGTGTTAGAGGAAAAAACATTTTTTTTTTTTACAGGCACAAATGTCCAAGTTGACCAAAAAGTCATGCTTCCCCACAAACTTCAGAAAAAGTCACACTTCCCCACAAACCTGATTATTCTTATTTATATTTCTTAAGTAACGTAAGTTACCCAACTGTATGAATTCACTGACTGTTGTAGCTGTGGGGTATAAATGCTTTAACTATTACATAAATTATCTTTATTGAAGACAAAAGCTTTAATGATATACATTTTCTATAGCTTCCATGTTAATCAATGAATCACTGGCAATCTACAAACCAAAACGGCATTGGGTAAGTGTTGCTTGGCAATTTTTGTTTGTTGCAAACAAAGCCTAATTATAAACAACTTATTTTTCATAAGTGCAGTACTAAAGACAGAAGTTGGTGGCAAGGCATGTTCTAAAGGAACATGACACATATGCTGTTTTCTTGAGGGGGTGAATTTAGATTCACAAAAAACTTTAAATATTTAATCCTAAAAATCCAAAATGTAAATCTGTTTTGATTTTCACTTTTCAGTAATAAATAATTTCTCAAGCAGGAGATTTTTTTTTAAATAAAACAATATAAATTATGTAAATTAACTTTAAAAATGCAAGCATGTGTTTAAGTAAGCAACAAAATTGTTTCAGTGCAGGAATAAAAAAATTTTTTTTTTTTTAATATTTCATACTAATAAGATTAGTATAAGTTTTAATCTAATCGTTGTTTGCTTTTCTTATTTTTTAATTTTTTTTTTTAAATTTAATTTTTTGACAATGCATTTAGAATTCTTAACAATACGATGCTTAGTTTGAAAGACTGTGCAAAAATGATAGCAAAGATCAGTTTTCTGTTTCAACCTGAATAACAAAAACTTTTGTGTACATTTAGAGATTTGTAAAATTATATACATGCACACATTTAAAAACAGAGTGCATTTGGAAAGTATCAAATCCGGTAAAATAATATTTTTTAGGCGTGATTGCATTTGTAAATGTTCACAAGAAAAATATTAGTCAAAAAATTTCAACAGTTTACAAGAAAAGATAAAGATTTGAAATTTAAAAGCACAAACAAAGATAATGGTGCAAATTGGTTGTGAGTAGTTCAGGTAAAAACAACAATAAAAACCTTGGTGACACTTCATTCTCAGCCAAGCAACGACAGAGGTCAAAAAAATCCGTTTCCATTTTTTTTAATGTTTTCTTTTTATATATATATTTAATAGAAATAAAAATACAAAGCTCATTTTTGTGTTATTTATTTAAATTTTTACCTTTTTTAATGTATTTGGTAGGTTTTTCAAATCTGTAGAAATTAGATTCTTTTAAACTTTCTTTTTTTGATTTCCTTGAACATTATGTGCATAAAGACAATCTTTGGAATTTTGTTTATCTCTCTCTGGATTTGATGGCTCTGGGATATTTCAGAAACATTGCTACATTATTTTCTCATTCTTCTGTTTCTGTTCATCAGGTAGAGTTTCTTGATGAAAGCCACCATTTAAAGAAAGAAGAGTTATATATTTTTCTAGGGATACAAGATTTTATTATTGCAATTGAAACAGACGAAGAATGTAATAGGTAAGCAAAAAAGTATGAAGACAGAAAGAATATATTAAAAATATATTTTTTAAAAAGTTAACATTTGTTTTTCTTTATTTACCTCTTTATGGCCATTATATTTTTTTGAATTGCTCTTCTTTTCCTATTACATAAGAAATTAATATATGTCCATTTTCAATGCCTTAATAAAGAAGAATTGGTAATCTTTAAGCTTCATGTCCACAAAAAGCAGTTATTCTCTTGACACTGCTATTATTGTATACCCTTTTGATCCCTTCAAGAATGTTTATTTTAAAAAGCAATGATTATAATTTTAATAAAACTCAAACATATGAAAGAGGATTTATACATTTTCTTTATTCTTTAGAACTGACAACAAAAATATTAAACTATTTACTTAGTAGACTGAATAAAAGAGTTGTTTTCATAGTTATAAAATGGTAAATAATAAATATTCCATTGTATTTTGATAATTTTGTATAAATCTTTGCATAAAAAGATTTCTTTTCAAATTTATTTTTTTCTAAAATGGTAAATAAATCTTTTTAAATGTAAATAAATATTACATTGTACTTGGTTCACATATTTTTATAACCTTCTAAATAAACATTGTCGAGGGTGTCAAAAGTGTATACAGTAATAGTGCTGTCAAGGGAATAACAATCTTATTGACACACCATTTTTTTTGCAGGCATGAGGATAAAAAACTACTGAAGAATTTATAAAGCACTTGATGAAAACAAGAAAAAAAAATCAAGGTTTTTGCACATATCACAGACAATTAAGAAACCAGAAAAAACATACAAAATTGTCTGCATAACAATATCACTTGTTTAAGCATTTAATAAAATATATACAGCAAATTAATAATGAATATTAATAATGATTCCAGTCTTTATTTAGAGAGACTATTGATTTCCTTTGTGTTGTTGATATTGTTTCAATATTTTATCAAATTAATTCTAGAACTTTCTTTAGGTGTAATGTAAAAATGGTCTCTTATTTCTCAACAAATTAACAACACAAAGGAGTTCTGTTGTTTGACAAAATTATGGGATATTAATAACTTTTTGGCAAACTTGAATCATTATGCTCATAAAAAACAAAAAAATGAGTGTCATAAGAATGGTTTTTTAATTGAAACTATTATTTTAACTACCTTCTCTCCTCAGCATTGTTTCTTGATTTAAAAAGAGCAATGATTAGAACTGTAACAAAATCTAAACATATGAAAATGAATTTATACATTGCTTTGTTCTTGAGAATTTACAACAAAAATAATAAACACTATTTATTAGTTTATTTATTTACACTATTTATTTATTAGATTGTTTATTGAAATGGTTAGCAAAATATTGGCTGTCAATCAATTCAAACTTTATAAAATGGTAAATATTAAGGATTTCTTTACAGTTGATTCACATATTTTAATAATTTAGTAAATGTTTATAAATTTATGAATAAAAATTTGTTTTCATATTTATTTCTTTATAAATTGATAAATGATAAATATTGTAATAATTCTATAAGTTTTAGAATGTTGTAAATATAAAACTATTCTTGTAAATAAACAATCTAATAAATATATAGTGTTTAATATTTTTGTTGTAAATTCTCAAGAACAAAAAATGTATAATTCACTTTCATTATATGTTTACATTTTATTATAATTCTAATCATTGCTTTTTAAAACAATAAAAATTTCTGAGGAGTGAAGGTAGTTAAAATAATAGTAGTGTCAAGGGAAAAGCTGTCCTTTTGATAGACTGTTTTTTTTTGTAGGGACAAATGTTCAAGTTTGCCAACATTTTGTTCATAATTAGAAACAGCTGTAATAATTGCATTTCTTTTTAGCTATGTCAATTTGTTAAAAAAGAATTTTAATTAAAAAAAATAGTTTCAGTTTTGTTTTTTGCTAGCCTATTATTTTTCAACAAGAGAGTTATTGATGTGAAAAGAAGTGAAAGAATGGAGATGCCAATTTGGTATTATGTTTTCTGACTAGCTTTTCTTTTTATCCAATTTTTATATTTTTTGTCATGCTTTACATTTAACAAATAATGGAGATTACAAGATAAAATAACCTGAGCATTGCTATAAAAAAAATAATAAGATGAAAAAAAAACAAAAAAATGAATAAAGAAAATTTGGTCATTTTTATGCTGTTATATTTTCTAAGTTATATTCTTTATATCTTTCGACATTGAACTAGTTTATCCTATTTGTCAGTATTAAAAACCCACATAAGTATAAGACCATGAACGACAGCATTCAGACATGTCTTTAGCTTGACTATTTTAACCATTCTTTCTTTTTTACTTACCCTAAGTTACTTCTGAACCCAAAAAGAAAACAGGCCTACCCAAGAGATAGTGAGAACTTTGTTTCCCTACAGTTTCTGTAAAAAAAATAGAATAAACGGTCTGTAGTAGAAACCTAAGTTTTTGTTGCTTCTACATTAATTGTTTATATGTGAACATACATAGATCTACAATACACCAACATGCAACTTTAAATATTTTCAATTTATAAATATTCCCTAGATTATGACAATATATATATATAGAAAAATCGAAATTTACCATTATCTTCCCTGTATCATAGCTATCTATAAATTTTTTATTCTTATAATATTTAATCATAATTTTTACAAATTTCTCTTTGTTTTAATCATCAATTATTCCAAGTTGAATAGAGTTTATGTATTCACCTATGTCTAAATTTTAATAATATTTTTAATATGTGAAGTGTTAATTGTTCTAAGAAGAAGTGTTAAATTTTTGCTATAGTTTTTTTCACATCCATTTTTATTCAGTGATTTTTCTTGTACAATGTTTTCAAGTGATGTATTCTTTAACTTGCTGGTTAAATTGTAGAAACTTTTACATCTAAATTCAAAGCCCAAAAGCATGGAAATGAAAATAGGAAGAAGAGAAAAGTTGAAAAATTTTTAAAAATGTGAAATATTAGAAATAATGTCTCAAAATCTTGGAAAAATGACAATATGTTTTTCTTTACTTATCATATATTTATAACACGTGAAAATAAAAATATTTTTTCTATCAATGACCATAAGATATTGATTTTTATTATTTTTAACCTATATTTTTTCTCTGTTAAATAGGAAATTCTTGTAGTTATTGGCTATATTTTACATCACATTTATACCCATAAACAAATTTAAATCTAATGACAAAGCCTCTCAATTGTAAGTGGAAATTTAATTACATTTTTTAATCTCAGATATTCACAAAACATGGAAATATACAGTCATTCCTCCCTTTCTTTGTACTTGGGAGCTAGATTGGTGAAGGGGAGAAAGCTGAATGTATTTCTTATAGGATATGGGCCATCAGTGAGTGTATTCTGTTATTTGAATGTTTTTTTTTTTTCATTTTCTTAAGCAGTTGCTCACTTTGTAGAAAGCTGTAACAAGTACGATTTTTATTTTACTTAATAAACAATGAGTAATGTTCAAGTATTGTTCAAAAAATTTTGAAATTTTATTACTGGAAAAGGTGTAAAAATAATTTCTTAAAAAGAAGTAAGAATTTAAAGGCTTTCTAAGTTGATTATATATAAAAGTTTTACCCAGATAATCCAGTTTCAAAAAACAAACAAATAATTTCTGAGAGTTATTATCTACAGTAACCCTCATTATGAAGTAAATTTTAAAATTTAGTGGCTAAATTGCTGAATATTTTGTAAATATAAACATCCAAGTCCTTGTTGGAGAAGAATTATCTTCCACCTTCTAACCTCTCTCTCTAACAGGTGGGATCTGGCAAGCCTCTTGCTGTGCTATTGCTACTGCCATGGAAATTTGTTAGACAAATTACATTCCTTCATTTCATCAAGTCTTACCTTTACAGTTAGGACCCACCATGCCACTTATATAGTAGAAAACCACCCACATTCTCTCCATATTCCATTGGTGAGAAGTAAGTTCCACTCAAACAGCTTCTTCCCATGAACCTGTGAGATAATAATAAATATTACATTGTATTTGGTTCACATATTTTTATAACCTTGTAAATAAACATTGTCGAGGTTGTCAAAAGTGTATACAGTAATAGTGCTGTCAAGGGAATAACTATTGATATAGCATTAATATACCAATAGGGTCTTAATCTGTTCAAGTCTAGAGTTAACCATTATCTTCCCCTCCTATCCATTTAAACTACCCTTTAATGTATGCTTCTGCCTCAAGAAGCCTCACAGGATGCACAGGATGAATGTTACTGTAAAAAAAAAAAATGGATTTTTTATCTAAATTCCTATCCCAAAACATAAAATGAGATATATTTTTAACTTAGTGCTTGTTGCTTTTATATTTAATGAAAGTTTTTTATTATAATGCTTATAATGGTTTGCTTACTAATTAAATGGACTCAGAAGATATATATTGATGAAGGATTTGGCAAAGAGATCCAGGAGTTTCTTCTTTTACAAAAAAGAGAATTATTAAAAATGATTTCCAAAGAGTTTATCAATTCTCAATTATAACAAATAGATTGATTTATATATGATAAAACTGTCAAGAAAAAAACTTTCCCTTTACCCCAAACAAGGGAAAAGCATGAAGCATTTATTTGAACTTACATAACATGCTATATCAAATACTGAGCACTCTTCCCCTCAAATATAAAATTTTTAGACTATACATATATATATATATATATATATATATATATATATATATATATATATATATATATAAAAGTGGACATTGAAGTCAACACCCCATGGCCTGATGCTTGTGTTTAAGCATGAAACATACTTTCACTACTGGGTGTTGACTTCAATGCCCACTTCTGTATTTATATTTGCTCTATCTTTGATACTGAGCACTTTAACTCATATATACAGCATAACTTAAAACTATTATCATATATATATATATATATATATATATATATAGCCACACACACTGATCTTGTTTTATCATTGTTTACTAATTATAATCCATTAATATCTTTTAAATTATTAAACACTCTCAGCATATATATATTATAATGATAGTAATAAAGTATATATATAATATGATAATAAGTATTAATAATAAAGTATATATATATATATATAATAATGATAATAAATAATTATATAGCATATATATATGTGTGTGTATAATAATGATGATAATAATAAAGTATATATATATATATATATAATAATGATAATAATAATAAAGTGTGTGTGTATATATATATATATATATATATATATATATATATATATGTAAAGTGATAATAAATAATGAGTAAAAAAGTTCACAAACAACACTATAAAATAGCTGCAAAACAGCATTCAGATTTAGCTTGTCTATTTTTTAAATTTCTAGAAAGTGGTCCATTCAAAAATATTTTACCGTAAAAATTCTTCTTATTTTAGATACAGGGATGATTCTTCTATTTAATAAATGCAAATGTCAGTGGGTCACTGTGTCACACTTTTTCAACTTTGCCGCAGCCCAACATATCATATCATATTTTTGAAATCTGGCTTTTAAGCTAGTTATTAATATATATAAGGGTATTTTTCTGACCACTACAATCTTAACCTGCTCACCTCTAAGATTAACCATTATCTTCTCCACATATCTACCTAAACTGTGCCTCTTACTCTGTAATCCTCTACCTTGACTATAGGATGAACATCTCTGTAATATAATAATATAACATCTATAATATAACATCTATAATATAATATCTATAATATATAGATGTTACATACAGTATATTCTGATTTTATAAATGTCAAGTGAAAATTAGTGACTTTATTTTCTTTTCTTTTATATTTAATTTCTTATTAAGCTCATTATTACATTTGTCTCCCTCATTAAATGCATACTGGAATATCAGAAAAATGTTTCTGTTAAATGATTAACTAAATAGAAAGATAATATTTTTTGGAAGAGAAAATTAATTACAAGTAAATAATTGACATGGAAAATGTTAACAATTTCATTTTCTCAAATGTGTGATGTAATTCAAAATATATGAAATTTTTATGCATGTATACATACATACACCTGTTATGATATTCATTGTTTTGTAGTTATAATGCATTAATATGGTTAAAAGAATTATTAAACATTCTCAACATATTTTTCAATAATATATTTTGTTGTTCATCCTAACATTTTTTTAATGATCAGGTAACTCACATTGTGAAAAAATAAAATAAAACACAATCCACATTTGGTAATAATGCTTTTTTTCATCAAACCATAATCTTCTAAAAAATTGGAATTGGAAAGAGAAAAGTTTTTTTGCTCTAGAATTTTATAAATAGATGTTACATATTCTGATTTTTATAAATATCAAGTGAAAATTACTGACTTCATTTCCTTTTCTTTTATATATGATTTCTCATTAAGCTCATTATTACTTTTGCCTCCCTCGTTAAATGCACAATGGAATATCAGAAAAATGTTTCTGTTAAATGATTAACTAAATAGAAAGATAATATTTTTTGGAGGAGAAAATTATTTACAAGTATATAATGGACATGGAAAATGTCAGCAATTTCAATTTCTCAAGCATATGATGTAATTCAGAGTATGAAACCTATATGCATATATATATATATATATATATATATATATATATATATATATATATATATAATAGAAGTTACATAATTAATAATACACTATATATAAAGTTTCATAAATCAGTGTTCCTTTCAAATAAAAACAAAAAAATATTAACCTTTATGTTAGCACTAATGCTTGTATGTTAAATTGGTGTTTAAAAATATCTAAATATAGTTTCATTTCAGCATTTTATTTTAATGTATTATAAGAATTTACACTGCTCAGGTATTTGCTTAAACTTTCACTGAAAGAACTTCAGATCACTCACAAGCATTAAGAACTAACAAACAATCATCGCAACTTATAACAAATTAATGATCATTGATGACATTTAGTTATCGCTTCAACATTAATTCAAGATGGCTTCTTCAGATACAAACTTTATAATTATCACCATTGTTTCTTTTGATTTGATATTTGATATAATCATTAAATCTTTGACCTGAAGTAAATGAATTGGATATATCTTATCAAAAGTTTTTTTTAGGTATGTCAGCAGAACTCATTAATGCAATATTTTTGTATTATTATTTATTAATTTATTTAGGCTAGTGTTGTCACCTGTGTTGTTTCATTGACTCTATTTCCGAGAGAACACTAGTTGAAACATAGTAATCAGAACAATAAAGAAGAATATACTCATTTGACTAATTTATGAAATAATTATTGTAGTTCACTGCTGAATTTCAAGGCATTGAAAAAACATCGCCATACAGATATAATATTGAAATATATAATATTATTATTATATTATTATAATAATAATCATGATATAATTTTGAAAGATCATTTATTTTTATTCATTTTTTTCTTAATAATATAAAAGAGTATGTATTATTTTCATATTAAATACAGTTAGAAAAAAAGAAACAATAACTTTTTAATTTTTACTCTCTTCATTAAAAATTGAATGCTCAATTTTGCTTGTTTTTTTTACCTTTCTCTTTAAATTCTATACCAATATTAATTTAAATTTTAATCCCTTTGTTCTGTTTATTTAATTTTTGTCATAATTCAAAGTCTGAGTTTGTAAAACTTACATTATTGATTTTTTTTCTTTTATCACAATACTCCAAGTGAAATAATCTCCACTTGTAAATTAAGGGAAACCAAGGAAGTAACCTCTGATAAAACTTGAAGTCACATTCCATATTCCAGAAATACATTTTTCATGGACAACTTTTTAACTATTTCAGCCACAAAAAAAAGCCTATGACTAAAAAGAGAGACACAAATTTAAAGTCATTGTCACTTCTCTCCAACGTTTAAGAAGCCTAACAAAAAGCTAAGTGTTTAATTCTGATTTCAACAAATAAGATAAAAATAAAACTGGTCAAAAAATTAATAGTGAAAAATACTTCATTTCAGAGATCGAATAATTCACAATGCTTCAGGAATATTCTCTGTTCATTAACAGGCAAAATGACAGAGCAAAGTTTCCCAAAATTCATTCAATTTTATACAAATGCTCAGCTTTTATTCTGACATTGTACATAAAGTAAGTAAAAAAAGTCAGAGAATGACATAGAGAGGATGAGTTTCTCTGAAATGCTTTTAGATTTGTATCATCATCTTGATTGTTTTTACTACAATATTTTGGACATTGTAACCATGGGCCTTCCTGAAAGTGTCTACATTTAATATTTAGGAAATGCTGGACGGAAACATTTTATGTCATCCAGGGAGGTATATCGTTCTCGTCCCTTTTTTTTTCTGTTTTTTCACCATTGTCCTTTACTAAAAGTTTTGAATATGACAGACACCTAAGGAAGGTCTGAGAATACGTAGCTTAAATGTTGTGATAAAAGCAACAAAGATGAGGATTCAAGTCTGAAAAAAAAACATCTCTGTATAATAGGCACATCCCTTCACACAGATGATTCTGAAATTTAATGTTTGAAATTCTTTCATGTTTTTTAAAAATTTAAGTTTTTGGAATCCACTACTTGTTTTCTTCAGAATGATTTTATGTTTTTCCATTTCTTCGCATGAAATATCTTACTATTGTCAACATGTTTTGGTAAAAATCTGAAATCAGGGCCATAAAATAGAGGCTATAATTTGGATGTGCAAAAATGAAAGTAATCCTGTTAATACTCTAAATGGCTCTTTGGTTGGTTGATTGATTGATTTTGTTCAGTGGCATATCAACCTCTATAGGTTATTAAATGCCAAAATCTAAATATTTTGAATGCAATTTTATGCTTTGAACTACAGATAAAATGTATTGTTGGTCATTTTGCTATAAAAGGTATATCTGAATATGTATTTTGAAAAAACAAATGTATTTGAAAATATATTTAAAACAATATAAACAATTTATATAAATTTTAACTTGTGAATTATGGCATCTGTTGTATGGCCCCAATTCTAGACCTTTATCCATGTTTTTTGTACAAGCATTATTAAAATAATAACACCTGTAATCAGAATTAAATATAGAATTTAATAATAATGTATGTCAAGCTGAACAGAATTTTGTCAAATTGTTCAATAGATATCTAGAATAATAATTAGTGTTATTAAAAATATAAAATGTTCAGGATTTTTATCAAAGATCAACTTAAAGTTCCCAGATAAGAATCTGAGGATACTGAGGATCATAAACTTTTAAGTCAATCCTTCATAAGTATATTGAACTCTTTGTATTTTTGATCACAATAATTATAAGTTTTCAGCAAGTTGAAATTTTAAAGTCATCATATACACACCAAAAGGCAACAAAACACGACAATAGATAGTTTTTTTAAAAATATTCTAAATTTGTATTATTTAAATATTTATAGTCAAAAGATAAGAATTTATGTTACAGCATTCATTTATTTATGTGTGGCAGAAATACCTCTCACATGTACCTGCCACATAAAGGTAAGTCATTAGCTTGATGAAGACACCATTGCTACTAATGGGTTACCATTATGTTGGTGGTATTTCTAGTAGTTATATATCATATGCACACCACACACACACACAACATTTACCAATATAAACAATCCTTTCGACCTAAGCCATGAAGACACATCTTTAAGAAGCTGTTGTTACTAATAGCATACTTATTTTTACAACCATAGAATAAAAATAGACTTATAAATAGTAAAATATGAATTATGTAAATAAAAAAACAATATGACAGAAATAGAATTCTTCTTCTTTTTTTGTTTTTTTTCATTTTTTTATGCCAAAGAGCAAAAAGCAATTTTCTGTTTGCAAATTTTTAATATTTGAAAAAAAAAAAAAATCCAGCCAGATTTGACCTTTGCCATTTTGCTTTCAAAGCTGAGATATTTCTTTTAAAAAAAAGTTGATGAGCTATATTTTACATTGGATGGTGTATAAAATATTTGGAAATTAGAATTGATCAAAAGCCAAAAAAACTGAATGATAAAAATTAAATTCACTAAGACATGAACAGAATACCTAAAAACCAAATCAAACAATAATTACAATATTCAAATTTTCTCAGTTAAATCTGATAAAACAGAAAGCAAAGTTGCTTAAAAGACTTGGAAGTTGGAAATATTATAATAAAAAATAAACAGAATTTAAATAACTGAAATTTTTGTAATACAATTCTAGTGATTATTCAGTTGAGTTTTTATTTTAGTTGTTTTTATCACATTCTAGCTAATGTGTTATTTGATGTTTATTTTATTCTGTAAATTTTTAGTGGAGGCCAGTTTATGTATATATATATATATATATATATATATATATATATATATATATATATATATATATATATATATATATGAGAAGCTGAAATGTTCATAGGCTGGCCAAGATAGTCTCATGGAATGTGACCAAATGAGATTTATTTTTAACATAGTCCCCTTGCCAGTTTAACTGGAAAGGAACAATACAGTTATTAATAAGAAGAGTTGAAATTAATGCATGCAAGGTTTCACAGCTCTAGCATCACTCCTTCATAGTCAACCTATGAACTTTTAAGCCCACCCTTATATTTGTGTCTGAAGATGATAAGAGACAAAGTGGAAAATCTATAAATGATGTATTTCACCAAGAGCA
Organism: Acanthosepion pharaonis; assembly: GCA_903632075.3. NCBI lineage: Eukaryota > Metazoa > Mollusca > Cephalopoda > Sepiida > Sepiidae > Acanthosepion > Acanthosepion pharaonis. Next base: position 1,980,658 of record CAHIKZ030002722.1, on the reverse strand, counting down.
TCTGCTCTCTCTGGCTTCTTCAGGTTAGAATGAAAGAAAGACAAAACTGTATGTCAGGAAAATGCATTGGGAGCTTACATACAGTTTTATCTTTCTGTCATTCATTCTAACCTGAGGAAGCCAAAGAGAGCAGAGGCTTTTGGCGAAATGTGATATTTATAGATTTTCCACTTTGTCTCAACATCTTTGTTTCAGATACTGTTATATATCCTGCAAACATATACATGTATGTGTGTGTATGTGTGTGTATGTGTGTGTATATGTCTTTCTTAATTCTTATCAACTTCTCAAAACCAACTAGATGTGACGACGATTAAATCTTTACACCAACCTTAAAAATTTATGAGTCAGTTTGAAAAACTCTGTCAGACACACATACACACACACACATACATACATACATACATACATACATATGTATATATATATATATATATATATATAAAAGGCTCAAACACTAATATTCCATGGTTATAATTTATTATATTGAAATCGTAATCACAATCCAATTCATCAGACCTACAAATTATGATTCCAATGTAATAAATTATAACCATGAACTATTAGTGTTTGAGACTTTTATATTATATTCTTGCTCTGTCCTGGACATTGAGCTCTACCTAAATTCTATCCTCTTGAAATATATATATATATATATATATATATATATATATATATATATATATATATATATATATATATATATATTGACCACTAATATTATCAGTTATATATATATATATATATATATATATACATATTTCCTCACATGTTCACTTGATCAAAGAACACCTGTAAAAACATTGCAATAAGGTTGTTAGTCTGAATAATTAAAAAAAATAATGAAGACGTCTCATTAACAAAGCAACAGTCAACATTATTTTCTAATATTAACAACAATTGATAAAGACAAACAAAATCTTCAATGAAAGAATCAATAAAATAGTCATTTTGTACATAATAATATTTTAGGGTTTCTTTTTTCTCTTTTAATTTAAAAAATCAACAATGTAAATAAGCTGAAAATGTTTTTGAAAAGCTGAATCAAAAAGGAATTTTGAATCTGTTTTTTTTTTGTACATTTTTGGTTTTTAAATCACAAAATCATTTCATTTTTTCTTGCCACACAGTTTTCAGATATATCAACTTCCACAGACACATTTATTTATTTATAAAAAGCTATACTTTGAATCATTTGTATGCAAATGAAGTAGAGGTAAATAACAAAAATATACAAGATTTAAACTGGAAATACATAATTTATGGAAAGGATTATAAGATTTCTGAAGAGAGATTCTTGTTAAAAATTAATAGATTTTTTTTTCTGTGTATATACTTCATATTTTTTGTAAATATAGAGTCCATCTTCTAATGATATTTACTTGTTATATCTTTTACTTAAAATAGACAGGGTTTGTTTCAGTTTTAAATGAGAGGTTAGTACAAAACTAAAACAGACCATTGTCTACCATTCTAAGTGGTAAAAGAATGTAAACATCTTTAACAGATGAATGGTCAAATATTCTCAAGAAATTATGAAATATAGTTCACACACACACACACACACACACACACACACACACACACACACACACATACACACACACACACATATATATATATATATATATATATATATATATATATATGTGTGTGTGTTTTCTTCACTTAACTATTGATATACATATGTTTGATGAATATATTAAATATGTATATATTATTTATGTTTTCTTTCATATACATATTTATTTCAGAATGGACTCATTTCGCTGAACAATAATATGGTATTTTATAAAACCCAAACTTTAGAGATTTCCATTTTCTTCAAGCCATTCCTTGACTGCTTTTGTTTATGTTTTGCTTTTTTTTCTTTTGCTTTTTTTTTCTTTGATTTTTTGGAGGGTTTTTTTGGGAAAGAATTTTTCTGAAGAGACGAATTTCAGGTGGATTTTCAGTATCTGGTATACCAACACATACCACTCCAAAAGCCTGAAAAATAAAAATATACAATTTATTTCCATATTTTTAGATCAGTAAAATATACTAATGATGAATTTATACCCTCTTGCAACTTTTAATACACCACCGGCTAGTATTCCTGGGTATGATGATAAACTACACCCAGCAGCAAGGCCTGTAATTGGGAAGTATTGACGAGCATGAAACAATCTCTTAATTGCTGGTGTTCTCTGACCTGGGGTGGTAGCACCTGTTAGGGTCCCAGCTATGGGAAAATAGTTAACCCTCAAACTGGGGTCAAAACACTATAAAAGGAAAAAATACATTTTTATATCTGAAAGTATCAGCAATATATTTTTATAGTAAAAAAATTACCAGCAATACATTTCTGGAAAAAAAAAATATTACCAGCAATACATTTTTGTAAAAGACATTACTAATGCTCCCCAAAAAATTTATTCCAGACTTAAATGACCCATAAGGAATTGATATGCCACTAAACAAACAAACATACAATGGTTAGCAGCTGAGAATGAGAAATCGAAAAGCAGAGTTTTAATTCCAGTTGAGTTTATTGGATTCACTTATGCTCGAAACACAACTGGAAAAGATATGACACCATCTCTTTGCCTTCCAGTTATGGGTTAAAAAGCAGAACAGGCTAGGTTCTTAACTTTGGTTGTTTGACTCATAGCACTGGTTGTCAACCAACCTAGGAAAAGGAAAAATTCTGAATTCAAAAACCAGTTAGACATGGGGCTGTTATGGGTACCACCACTTAGTTTTCAAGGTGTATGGACGATTTATAATAAATATTTTTGGGCTCCTGGAACAGTTGTTCCGAAAACAATATTGGCAAACTCATGTGAGTCTGGGTAAAAATAAAGAGGACAAACAATGGAATTTAAAACAAACAACAATTAATGCATGTTATTAACAAAAGGAATTATAAATGTATAGAACTGAAATGAAAGGAAACGACATTGAAACTAGTTAGAAGAATGTGCTTGTTGTGTGTGTGTGTGTGAGAGTAGTAGAACATGTGTGTATGTGCATGCGTGAGAGAATTCAAAAATTAGCAGACAAAGAAAAACAAATCCACCCCAACAGTAGCATTCCTTACCTAGGTTTGACTATATGTGGAAGCAAGAGTTAAAAGGGGAAATTCTGCTTGCATTTTTATAAAGTTAAAGAATGCACCAAGTGGGGTAACTCACAAGGCTACCAACTGCATCCTCTAAAAATCTATTTGTTACATGAACGCTGTCTTGTGAGCTGTGGCCCCATACTCCCTAATGGAGTATGCACAACTTGACTGTGTGAACTTTAAGTTCTAGCTTTAAGAAAGATTACTCAAATTAGCATCAAGAGATAATTTTTGTTAGGGTATTTAATGTCATATTGTTGTTAGGTTAGAGAGCACATATTTTACTTTAATGAGATTTCTTAAATATTCAGGCCAGTAGACGAAAATAAATAAACATACTGTTTAATAAATATGGGTATCCACTAAAAAACATTTAAAGTGATAAATATCTGTTAGATTAATAAATCAAAATATATATATATATATATATATATATATATATATATGATAAAAAGTTTTGCACATTGAGGAATCAGAGATCGTGTTTTTGCTAACAATATGATTTCTACTGAAAATAACCCATCTACAAAAACATCTGGTTGTGAGTAATTCCCATTTCTTTGTTTATAGTCCATTGATGATGGACACATGCATGTTCAAAAATTCCAAACTTAAAACCTTTCTGTCCATGATTCATTTCTGTCATATGGCTAATAATTAATATTTAATAAATGTTTATCATACTGATTATATTGGTACCCTTTTATTAACTAACCTATCTATTTTACACACACACATATATATATATATATATATATATATATATATATATATATATATATATATATATATATATATATATATATATATATATATATATATATATAAATATATAAACATGTTAAATTAGGCATATATTTTATATATAAAAAATAATCATACATAGAATCAATCAGCAATATTAATGCAATTAATGGCGAAATCACTTCGCTCGTAGAAATATAATGTATGCATTGAAATACTGTTAATCCATTGAATGATGTGATCCTCATTTCTAAAACTCTTGTCAGATGTTTCTTGTGTATATTTTTTTAAGTTAAGCAAGTACTTTCAAAGAATCATTCCTTCTTCTACAAACAATTATTTCGTCTTCAAGTTTTAACTTTAAAGGAAAAATTACAGCCTGACGATGAAGGAATGATTCTTCAAAAGTACTTGCTTAATTTAAAAAAATAAACACTAGAAACATCTGACAACAGTTTTATAAATGATGATCACATCATTCAATGGATTAATAGTATTTTAATGCATACATTATGTTTCTACTAGCGAAGTGATTTTGCCATTAATTGCATTAATATTGCTGATTGGTTCTATGTATGATTATTTTTATATATATATATATATATATATATATAATGTATTTATATATCTATATGTATATGTATGTATACACACACATGTGTGTGTGTGTGTGTGTGTGTGTGTGTGTGTGTGTGTGTGTGCAAATATATAGAAAAATAGGAAAGAACACGTTAGGTAAATAATTCCTAAATTTTCGCTTGAGGATGAAACAGGGCTTAATACCTTAATTCAATTTAATTTTAATAATTATATTGAGGTTTTTGGCTCTTGTTTTTGAAACATGAGAACTCTTATGTAGCAAAGGAATCATATTTTTTTTTAAATAATTATATATATATATATATATATATATTAATTACTGGTAGATGGAAACTGATATTTTCCAAATATGCGCTTTGTGTCGTGTGTGTATGTGTGTGTGTGTATATACACACACACACACACACACACACATATTTTGAACAATAAAAAAATTAAAAATTAAAATCTTTAGACACACTGGGTTTGTAGATTAATATTCTTTCGTTTTTTTTATTATTATTCCATTTAGATTCCTCGCTATATATATATATATATATATATATATATATATATATATATATATATATATATATATATATATATATATATATATATATATATTTAATTACTAGTAGATACAAACTGAAGTTTTCCAAATACGCGATTGGTGTCGTAGTTATTTCCCTTGACAAGAGTAGACTAGAAGTAGTCTCCCTTGAAGGAAAAAAAAATTGAAAGCCACTGCGATAAAATCTTCAGCTTCGTCAGTCATAAATCGAAAGTGACTTGATCGCCCAAGCGTGTATTACCTATGGCAATTTAACTGACTGACTGAATATTGAAACTGGTCGATTTTATTGAAGACGTAACTCATGAAAGCGTTTGCACAAGAAGGTAATTGATTCAGTGGTAATAAATATAAGACGTTTCTCTTTACAATGCTTTTTTTTCTAATACCCGCTTGAAAAATTAGATTTTGTGTTTCAGTTTTATCTGGCATTTGTAGGCAAAAATGAATATTGTAATTGAACTGGTCCGTATATAACTCTAAATTTGTGTATATTATTATTATTATATATAATAACGTATTACCTTTGGGCAAAAATAAAACAAAATTGGTACCGACAAACAGTTTCTGAAAAAAGAGCATACCATGATGAAAAAAAGACCCAAAATTGATAAAAGCAAATTTTTATCATCAAAATGTTTATGTTATTATTAAAAGGAAAGACCAAAGTATTTTTTGATTATTTTATTAATTTTTTTAGTCCTTTCTAATACGTTTGAAATATTAGTTAAAAATCTTGTTTTTCTTGCATCAGATTTTTAATTATTATAGTATTTTATTTTTAATTTTATTATTAGGAAATTTCAATATCTTTTTTGGCATTAAAAACATTGTTTTGAATATTCTTGCTAAAATCAAATAAATGTCGGATTTAAATGAAATTTTTAGAACTTATTCTCAAATGAATGATATTTTTTATGTTTTTTTTTTTTTTACAAAATTTTGGTAATTTTTTTTTTATTACATTTGTTTTACCCTCCACTTAATTAATTTTATGAAATTTCTAAAAATTAAAATTTCAACCTCTTGATATTTATATTACTTAAAAGCAGGACTCCTTGAATAATTTAAATAAATCTTCAATTTATTTTTTCCAATATTTACTGAAAATCTGCTCTATTGTAAAATAAAAAACGAAATAAAACTATGACATTATTTAACTAGAAAAGCTTTTAATTGATTTTATAAATATCATATATTAAGGATGTTTATCTTAAGAAAAATGAATTTTTTGATGAATAATGAATTTCTACAAGAATTGTTTTCATTTTTTTTAATTAGAAAAATGTATTGTTTTAAATTTTTTTAAATTCTTTATTAATTAAGCCTTTTAGATGATATTACTATTAAGTGAGAATTATATTTACTAAACATAAATGGAAAAGCTTAATACAAATCAAACAATAATATTTTTAAAAGAATTAAAAAATTTTGGTGGGGTATAAACATGCCGATTTTTTTTAGTATGGCCAACCATACACAACATTATCAGAAAATAAGGGCGATAACTATAGTAAATTTAAAGTCAACATTTTTAAAATTGAATAAAACGTTAGATTATGGAGAATATTTTCCTAAATTTTTAAGATTACTTAAAAATTATATAAAAAAGGTGTTTGTGTCATTTTCTTCAATTATCTTTTACAGATAAGGTCTCCATAGAACATTAGATCTGTCATCAGACTGTCAACACATCAAGTTTAAAATACGTATTCCTGCAATATTTTAAACTTAAAGTAAATATCTGTTTCAAATCAGATTAATTATACTTTAAATCAGATAATATTCCTCAAATAAAATTTCAGAAAAGTATATTTTTGGAAGATTTTTTAATAAAGAGAATTACATTGTAATGAAAGATGCTAATCAGTTATTTCAGAAAAAAAATCCTTCCATTAAATTTAAATTAGATTTTGAAATGCAGCAAAGTATTTTCATTAGTGGAAATATTAAATTTAATCAATTAGACTGAAATTAAAACTAAAATAAAAACTTCAGGAAAGATTTTTCATTTCTAAAAATTCATTTTAAACCTGAGGTATCACTTTTTTTGTGGAGGTACCTACAAAAATACAATAGCCTAATAAATTAAAAATTCTCCCATTAAATTTAAGTTATTTTTTGAAATGCAGCAAAGTATTTTGATTACTGGAATCTTACTTATTATAAAACGCAGATTGTTTGTGTGTGTGTATGTCTGTACGTTTATATATTGGATCGGATTTCCTACATTTTTCAACCGATTTCAACAAAACTTCACAGGACTACGTAAAATGACAGCACCAAAAATTGGAAAAACACAATTGTTTTTGTATGAAATCAATTTGAAAACACGATTAAGAGGCATCACGAGAATGAAAGGGGGACAACTCATATCGAGTTATACTTATTATAAAACCCAGGTTGTTTGTGTGTGTTCATTTATATATGGGATCGGATTTCCTACATTTTTCAACCGATTTCAAGAAAACTTCACTTTTTTTTTTTTGGCAGGTAGTGTTTCTTATTGTCTTGCACACTTTTTTCTTTATTTTTACATTCAGAATGCTTTAAAAATTCCATTTACAAGACAATTGTTTATAATAAAATTCTATTCAATCGGTAGACTCATAACGATTGAAAACAATGTTTTTGTTTGAGTTTGGGTTTGACCAATTCGTAAAAAAACAAAAAACAAAAACCAAACAAAACAAAAAAACTAATTAAGACATGCGTGTCCGTCAACCTTAAACAATAATCTTTGTCAATTTTATTTTTCAGTCTTTATGATGGTCGATACTTGATCTATCTCTTACTGTTACATCCCCGGGCAACGCCGGGCTCTACTGCTAGTTATTAAATAAATCTATTAGGCTTAAAACTAAAATAAAAGCTTCAGGAAAAATTTTTCATTTTTAAAAATTCATTTTAAATCTGAGGTATCACGTTTTTGTAGAGGTACCTACAAAAATACAATAGCCTAATAAATTAAAATGTTGGTTTGTGAATTTTGTGACATAATAAATACAAGTTCAATCCATGAACCACGTTGTACTCAATGGAAACCGGGTGAGCAACAACTGAGTAGTACTAAATAAATACAATCCCTAGACATGGTCAGTGCCACGAGTAGAATCTGCCTCCATAGATTAAATAAATCTGCAGGGATACAGAATGCGATTATCTCCCTTTGGTCAAGATAAGTCATTTGGCAGTCAAATTTCAGTTTGTTGATAAGAGCTAAATGAATCAGTTGTATTTTTAGGCTAAAATTTGCATCTTCCAACAGCTTATAAGCACAGGGCTCTATTTTCTTTTGGTAATATATCTTCCCCAGATATAGAAGTCTCTGGCTAGCAGTCCTCAATTTGGAAAAACCCAAAACTTGCTGCTTCTAGTCCATGGAATATGTCCTCACTTGGGATGTAGTGGATGAATCTGGCCCGCGTGAATCTGGAGTCCTAAACATAGCTTCTCCAGAAACACAGAAGAATCTCCATATGTAAGAACCATCTTTTCATCCTTCTTTCATTCTGCTTGACTATGTTGATATATGATATATTATTCCCTGTGTGGCACACATGTAAATATGTATATATAGATTTGTATATGTCTTAGAGGCATAAAACTCTCTGAGAACAAAGCATGTTTGTCATTCCTTTCAGCTATTCCATTCCATTTGTGAAATATGGTGTTATCATATCACGGATATAATAATGCCCATAATGGAGGAAACATAAAGGAGCAAATGAACATTTCTTCCATAGCTCACTAACATTATAAAACATTCACTTCAAAATTTCTTGAAGGTTACCTGGATAGACAGATATAGCACTTGGATAAGGCTAGTTGGTACAACAGCTAAAATATTGTACTAACAACAACAATAATTCAGTATGTAAATTACTCTCTTGAGTAATTTGTAACACATTATTTATCATCTCTCAGTCGTGTCTCTGTCTTTGGGCAGAGTGCACTCAGGGGCAGCTTTGTCAAAGGACAGAATCGCAACTAAGGAAAATTATACTAAGAGGTGACCAACCCTGGGGAACAGCTGCCTGAGGCCGCACTCTCTCATTGCACCAGAGAGAGGGCCAAAGCCAGCTCAACCGATGGTTGCGGGTGGCTGTTGGCAATTTTTGTTCCTAGCCCAGGTGTACATGCTCGGGTTCCCCACATTAAACTGACCTTGTGTCACAACCTGACCTCATGGGTTAAATACAGAAAAAAAAACAATAATTCAAAATAGAGAATGTCAAATGCACAAATTTGGTTAAAAGTTCTCTACTTTTAACGATATGATTTAAAATCTAAAAAATAATGTAGGTTTAATATTTTTGTACATTTGTAGGTAATGTCCACTTGTAATTATCCCAATTTGATGTCTTGATTATATTAAATTGTTAGAATTTCATATTTATTCTATGATAAAATTAATAGTGAGAATTATGCGAATAATTGAAAAGCTCAGAGTTTTTTTTAATTTGTAATGTTGGGTTGACTTTTTTCCTCTTCCCCAATTAGTATGCAATATGCTTAGCTGGTCATGTTATCCTTAACAGCCAGTCAGTTAAGCTTTGTTTGTATATGAGATAGTTAAATCAATCAGCAATCAGCAACTCAGCTCTCTGATTAACAATTCCAAGCCATTGTCCATTACGCCACCTGCACATCCAAGTTTACAGCACCTGGTATTTGTAGGTGGTCACTCATCTAGGCATTGCTGTTGCTTAAATTTAGTGATCATACAAAAACCGTAATCAGAGCCACATTGAGAGGGAAACGATTCATTGTGATTCAGAAAGCTCAGTGTCTGATTGGTGAAGATGAAATGACATTAGCTTCATTTAAATAATATATGAGATTACAATCCATGGTAGCTATTCTTTTAAACAGGCTTTTTCAGCTCATATGTAATGATGTCTGGGTAACACACTGTTTATCAGGGCAGAAAGTGGCATCAACAAGACAAGTTCATATTCCAGCCTAGTAAATAGCAGGGTAGACCAAGCTCTCCTAGCCTTGATTAACAGCCAAGCTAGAAAAAAAAACTATGCTGAATACAAAACTGTAGAGAAGACAAGGAAAAATCACTCCACTGGCTTTCCCAAGAAATATTAGCAATTCACAGATAATAAAGAAAAGAATGCTGTGGAGAGCCATGGCCGCCTATGTCTTGAAAGGTTATGCTATTAGGGTAGTCATCATGAGGAAAAGATGCTTGCCTGATATGTGGATAAAACAGACTCAAACAACAAAGACATATTGGATATTTTTCAAGTAAAGACAGACTTTCGTAACATCAACTAGCTTACCTTTTCAAGTTAGGGGAGAAGGCACATAACACATTTCTATACTTATTTCTATAGCATGTTATCTTTCTATAAAAGAAAACCTTCGTTTAAATTTTCTGAATTTTTATTTTTTTGCTTTTAATGTTTTGGGAAATATCTGTACCTATAGCTGATACTATTAAATCTGGCAGTATATATTTCATAAACTCAGTAGTAACAATATTTTATTAACATTAACATTAAATGAATGTGCTCTCGTCTTTTGTCAGATTTTCACTGCCAAAAGATCTGATTTGTGTTGAATTCCTCTCTCCCAGTTAGATCAGAAACAAGATCTTCATTTTTGTCAGATATGATCATGATTGGTTGAAATATATTACAATGATCATGATTTGTTGAAATATAATGAAATAATCATGATTGGTTGAAATATATTATAATGATCATGCTTGATTAAAATATATAATGATCATAATTGGTTGAAATATATTAAAATGATCATGATTTGTTGAAATATAATGAAATCATGATTTGTTGAAATATATTAACATTTAAATCATAGTTTTTATATATATTTCAAATTAAATTTTTTTTTCCTACTATTCTCAAGTAATATTTTTGTGTAGCATGGTATGCCTATCTGAAACAAAAGGGTTTTCTTTTTGTTCAAAATAGTCATGGAAAATTAGAATTTACTTCTGTTGAATAGATATGTTTTATTAACTGATGTTCTCCATGTATTCAAGAAGTTTGCAATGACCAGTTCTCCAAATTTTCCCCAGCTCTACAGTAGCACTGAATTAATTTTGGAAAATAAAAATTCATAAACTTTAGATATGCTTGATAACTTAAAATCAAATTGTGGAGTTAAGAGGGGAGAAAATATATCAATATAATACTTACAATAATGATATTACTCATCCTGAATGTGGAGTAAATTAACTCAACCTGATTTCCAAACGTTTTTTCTGTTTTTAGCCACTGCATTCGTGAATTTCCTTATTGAGTATACACAGTTGTTTGAGAAAACCGTCATTAGGGAAAATATCACGCTTGGCTTTGATTGTGCTGACCGCATCAATGACATTCATTCTTTGCTTCAACATCAGAAAGGCAACAACCAAAGTGGCGGATCGGCTAACCCCCATCTGACAGTGGACAAAGACTTTTCCTGAAATATATAACATATTTTCTCATGAAAAAAAATTTAAAACTATAGAATGTTTATGACAAAGAAGAAGAAAAAAAATGAATGATCCAGTCTATCGGTATAAAGTAAATATATAAAGTAAAACTAAAACAACTTTCATAATGTAACCAAATCTTTGTTGTCTGAGATACTCTGTAGAAATGCGACAAACTGGAAAAGCTTTTTAATGACATGTTTCACCTTCTTGTGCTAGATTGGCATCATCAGGTCAGAATGAAGGACAAAACTGTTATGTGTGATTTTTTTCTTATTTTTTCAGTCCAGCAGTAATCATTAATCTCAGGTATCATATTTTACCCTTCCATTACAGCTTGGGCAGTATACTTACTAACTGAACAGGAGGCATCTAACTAGATAGGCAATATATTTACCAACAAAACTGGAGGCAATATATTTACTGACAGAATTGGAGGCAACATACTTGTCAACAAAAGTGAAGTCATTATACTTGCCTATCTAAATAGAGGCAATATATTTACCAACAGAATCGGACATAATATATTTACTGGAGGCAATATACTTACCAACAGAATTGGAAGCAATATACTTACCAGTAGAATTGGTGTCAGTATACTTGCCCATCTAACTAGATGAGCAGTATATTTACAGACAGAATCAGATGCAATATACTTACTGACTGAATTGGAGGGAGTATATTTACCGACAGAATTGGAGGCAGTATACTTACCAATGGAATTGGAAGCAGTATACTTACCAGCAGAAGTGGAGGATGTATACTAACAGATGGAACTGGAGGCAGTATACTTGCTAGAAGCAATATATTTACTGACAGAATTGGGGGCAACATATTTACCAACAGAAGTGGAGGCAACATATTTAACGACAGAAGTGGAGGCAACATAATTATTGACAGAATTGAAGGCAACATATTTACCGACAGAAGTGGAGACAATATATTTACCAACAGAATTGGAGGCAACATATTTACCAACAGAATTGGAGACAATATACTTAGCAACAGAATTGCAGACAATATATTTACTGACAGAATTAGTGGTAATTTACTTGCCAACAAAATTGGAGGCAATGTACTTACTGACAGAATTGGAGGCAGTATACTTGCCCATCTAACTAGATGGCAATATATTTATTGACAGAATCAGATGCAATATATTTATCAACAGAATTAGAAGCAATTTACTTACTGACAGAATTGGATATATTTACCAACAGCAACAGAGTCAATAAATATATAATTGAAGGTATTATACTGACCAACGAAATTGTGCATGCAATTGTAGGTAATAAATAATTTAACTATATTAAAATTAAAGTTAAAATTGTAACTGTCAATTGCTGTATTTCTCCCCTGGTCTATATATAAGACTGACTCCATCAATAAAACTATTGTCTAAAGAAGTTTTTTCTAGAGATGATATGCATTATTTGTTTTTTATTTTTTTTCTCATTTGATTATCCTTAGATACAATTCTCATCTGTCTAAGACAGGGATATCGAACTCCACTGTGGCCCACTGCACCTTAAAATCTTTAGGCATATTTTCATTTACTTTAGTAATGTATATCAAGAAAATTATTCTCAGATTGTGCTAGTAGGTTCACTTTCCCCATTGCACTAGAAGGAGAAGTGGCCAAAGGCCTTTGCTGAAACACACCGGCTGGTGCGTGGGACAAGAGCTAAATAAAAATCCTTTAACTCATCTAGAAAACTGTTATGCGTGTGAGACAGTACATTCTGCTGTGAAGAATTCTTTTCATGCATGAAAAACATTAAAACTACTGAAAGAAATAAGTTGAGTGATTCTCATTTAACTAACATTCTTAGAATAAATATTATTACCATAAAAGCAGATATTGACAACATTATAAAAGGAAAACAATGTCAAAAATCACATTGAATTTATTTTATTTTGTGTATGCATAATTTTTCTTACTGTCAATAATACAGTATTTTTTGTAATTATATATATTTATTATTAAAATTTGATATTCACAACATTTTGAACTTTTTAAAAGCATATTTATATAAAGTACTTTTGTGGCCTGGTGAATATACCTAAATTTTTAATTTGGCCCATTAGGACAAAAGGTATAACCCTGGTATAGGAAATTACTAATTTATTTAGATGCAAAATATATGAACATTTCTGTAGACAATGGAATCTATACATTATTTACATTATTCAGACTATTGTCCTCATCTTTGTCACCATATTTATCACAACATTTCGGCCTTCTTCAGGTGGTTGGAATTTCGAACTGAACCTCACTGGGGTAAACTGTTTTAGTTCCACATCCATGTTTGATGGATGTCAGTTATCTCCTGCTAATTTCCCTCTGAAAGTTCTCCACTGCCTTAACCGGGTATTGAACTCACACTCTTTGGGTCATCTGGGTATGAATTTCTGGGTATTATAAACCTAATGTCTTCAGCAACCATTTTCACCACTGCTCATATTGCAATTTTGCTGTTATCATTACATGTTTTTACCAGAGCTCATATTGCAACTTTGTTATCATTGTTTTTCTCTGGCACTCCTTATTACTGGTTCCCATATTGTATTTATTTCTATGCTTGGTTGGCTCAGGAGATTTTTGTGGCCTGGCATATGTGCTGATTCCTTAAGTTTATGAATTTTCCAATGGTGTTCCTTGTCTATGATCTCAACATGATCCCACAGAGGGCGGTGATCTCCCTTCTGTCTCCATATGTGGTCAGCCACGCCTGATTTTTCTACTTCCCCTCATGTTACAGCTTTCTGGTGTTCTTGAAGCCTTACCTTGAGGGGACGGCCTGTCTCTCCTTTATATTCCTTTCCGCAGCTGCACAGGATAGCATACACACAGTCTTTAGTCATGTTTTCCTCTATGGGGGATCTCACTCGGGAGAGATATCTGTGGTGTCGTCAAGCTTTTGAAGGTTGTCCTGATGTTATATGGACCGCAGATCCTTTGTATTTTCTCTGATAACCCCTTCACATAAGGCAGGCAGACTGTTTTCTGAGTGTTGTTGTCCTCCTCCTCTTGTACCCGCCTATCCCAGTTTTGGGGGCTGCTGCCATGTACCCAGGGTAGTTGTTATGTTGTAGGGTACTACTTATACTGACCAATTCTTTATCTAATGTTTCTGGGTCGCCACTTATGACTTTTGCTCAGTGTTGTAAGCAAACATCCCAAACGAATAAGAGGTCATACAAATGTTGTGATAAATATGGCGACAAAGATGAGGACAATAGTCCGAATAATGTAAATAATGTACATAATACCTCATCTCAGAAATATGGAATCAATGTTAGGTTTTGCCAAAATTTACATCTTCTTTATAATCCAGCTGAATATTCTACCTCTTCAGTGAGTGATTCAAGTCCATGGACATAACACGTGTCTTAGCTGTAAAGGTCTGAACTGGTGAAACTAAAGAGTGGAGGTCATCTAAACATTTGCCTTGGAAATATCATTCAGCTTGCAACATTGCATTTGAGAGGCTCTAGAGTGGAAAATAAGTCATGTATAAATGATTTTGAGTTCTATCAAGGCTAGAAAGGGAAGATTGAGCTACTCCAGTCCCAATAGAGTAGCAATACTCCATTTTTTTTTTTTTTTTTTCTAATCTGATTCTTGTAACTATAAAGCATGGTAGAAGGAGTCCAATATTTCTGAAGTAACAAAATAAGCTGACTATTTTTTCCACAGTTTTAGCACTGGATCTTATATAAGAGTTCTACTTGAGGTCACGGGTGAACTTAAGTGCCAATAACCCTTCAAAGCGTTGAACCTTATTGATTGATTCATTTTTTTATGGTTTATCAACCCTTTATTTAAAGCCAGAAAATATTTCTAGATTGTACAAATTTTTGTTTTTGAAATAATAATGACTTACTGATACAAGTCTTACTAATTAACCCATAGCTTGGAGTAGAAGAGGGTGGATTTATGCCTTTCCCAAGAGTATTTATGTAGAAGTGAATATAACGAACTGAATTGAAATTGGAACTCGGCTTTCTGATTAACAATTCAAAGCCATTGTCCATTACACCACCTGCACATCCAAGTTTACAGCACCTGGTATTCCCAAGTGGTCACCTATCTAAGCATTGCTGTTGCTTAAATTTAGTGATCATACAAAAACCGTAATCAGAGCCACATTGAGAGGGAAACGATTCATTGTGATTCAGAAAGCTCAGTGTCTGATTGGTGAAGATGAAATGACATTAGCTTCATTTAAATAATATATGAGATTACAATCCATGGTAGCTATTCTTTTAAACAGGCTTTTTTCTCTTCTTTTTTTCTTTTCTTTTTCTCCAGCTATGGGTAAATAGCAGGACAGACTGGGTTCTAGAGCCTTGGATGGCAACTGGTCTAGGAGAAGGAAAACTCTGAATTCAAAACCTGCGGAGGGTCGTTTGGGGACCTTGTGGCCCGTAGTGCACCAGGTCTCTGTAATCGGCCCTTCAAAAAGTGTGGATGGTCCTGCACGAAACCTTCACCACTATAATCAAATCTCATGTGCTATACATGCGGATTGGGGACCACTTGTGAATTCCAAATTCCCATGAAACTCCAATATTAGAGCCGGCTCAACCCACTTCGGGTGAATGCCGTTATAAGAACAATAAGAACAAACAGGCTTTTTCAACTCATATGTAATGGTGTCTGGGTAACACACTGTTTATCAGGGCAGAAAGTGGCATCAACAAGACAAGTTCATATTCCAGCCTAGTAAATAGCAGGGTAGACCAAGCTCTCCTAGCCTTGATTAACAGCCAAGCTAGAAAAAAAAACTATACTGAATACAAAACTGTAGAGAAGACAAGGCAAAATCACTCCACTGGCTTTCCTAAGAAATATTAGAAATTCACAGATAATAAAGAAAAGAATGATGTGGAGAGCCATGGCCGCCTATGTCTTGAAAGGTTATGTTATTACAAAAAAGATATGTAAGTAAATATTTTTATATATATTTTTATAGATACTAACGTAAAGTTTATCAGGGAAGTTGTGGCATCAACAAGGCAAGTTCATATTCCAGCCTAGTAAATAACATGGTATACTGGGCTCTCTAGCCTTGATTGATAGCCAATCTAAGAGAAGAACTACAGTGAATTCAAAATTGTAGAAAAGTAATGCAAAATCACAACACTGTCTTTCCCAAGAAATAATAGCAATTCACAGATAATAAAGAAAATGAAGATGTGGAGAGCCATGGTTGCCTAGATCTTTGAGGGGCCATGGTATTAAAAATATATAAGTAAATATTTGTATATGTATTAATGGAAGTACACATGCTGGCTGCTCATTTCTGATTATACCCATCTGATAGAGTGGCTAGCTAATCCCTTTTGTAGACTACTGATCAGGCACAGTTGTGCACCTTCGATACCTGTGGTTTATACTTAACTATGTTGAGCAGACATTCGTTACAGCATCTGGATAACTGCACATAATCTGCAGTTGTGGACTGGCTCTAAAAATATTGGTTGCCAGGAGACAAAAGGGCCCCCGCCAACTACAATGCTATTTAATTTTCATAACAGATAAATAAGATTTCAAAAAAAATACTTATGTATAAAAGGGTATAATTCATTTTTTTGTGTGGAAAAAAATGTGTATTTCTTAGTAATTACAGTCCACCAGGCCATCTCCACCTTTGAGGACTCTTGCAAGGCCAACCTGAAGGAGAAATGCAGGAGGAAGGACAGGGAAGCCTCAGCAGCTATACCAGACCAGACCTTTAATTAGAGTCGCTGTGGCCAGACTTGCCTTTCCCCATATCAGCCTGGTCAGCCATCAGCATGTCTGCAGTCAGTGTGGACAGCTCACTTTATAAATCTTCGTTTGCAAAGCCAAGCCAAGAAAAAAAAAAAAAGAACAGTCTACACATATTGTACATATTACTGGCAGTAGATACCAAATGTAAATAAAGAATGTTATAATTTAATTTTTTATTTATTATTTTTTAATCTTCATTGGTTCATATTTTTAAATAGTTTACAACACAATTTATACATTAACAGATAAGTTCAAAAACACAATAGAGCATTGTATGCAATCCACTATATTAAGTGAAATTGTTTGTGTTCACTATATGATTGTGCGAATCTTTCTACATACATTTTATCTAACCATTTCTTTTCAATGGATAGCAACATGTATGATTCCAAATTCTCTTTAGACAGCAAATTACTTAACCTTTTTGGCTGAAACAAGACTACTACTTGATATCTTTGAAGTAACTGACCATCTCAAATCATGAATTGTAACTTTATCTTTAAATTCACACTCTATTGCCAAAAACATGTAATTTCTTTAATTATGCCCAAACCGGGGCCCCTATTTCACATCTGTCCACTACCTTCCCTGCTTTGTTCCTTTTCATGCACTGCTTATTTGTAACCGGTTCTCTATTTTTTTCTTATTCTTTTCTATTACTAAGACAGTTGTCTGTGTTTGTTTCTTTATTGCATTCTTATTTGATACAGGGATCCCACTTCACAGGAGCCCACTTGTCATATAAATTCTCCCCAGTAGTATAATAGCCATTATTAGGCACTTTACTTTTCATCATGATTAACCTTCAAGTCATCACCTTTTAAGTCAGTTTGAGGGTTTATATAGTGATTTTACAAGCTTGTTAAACATTACACCATAATCAACACTGTGTCTCACATACAAAAAAAATCATGTAAACAAGCACATCTGTAAATTTTCTCATTTCTAATATATTTATTTTAATATTGAATCATTTCATAATAAAAAGCTGGCGTACCTTTATTTTTTAGCACGTTGTCGATGTAATCAGCAGCAACTGTAAAATGTTGGCTAAGTTTGTATGTTGGGAAATCTTGAGCAGGTATTCCAAGGAATTTGATGGACAGTCCTTCGTAGAATCCTTCGTCTGTGTTGATCATGTTGAACTTGGAGCCACAGGCACAGTTCAAGACATGAGTGACACCTTCTTTTTTCAGAGCTGTCTTGTTCAAAGCGCCAGCCCTGAAAATAAAAAAATTAAAAACCATCAGGTTGATATCACAAGTGACACAAAAAAATTACTCTGCCCTATTGGGCTGGGGTTGCAGAAAATGCTAACTGCACCTCTGTAGAGGGGTACCCACCCTCTAATGATGCCACCTGTTTTCTATGAGTGTTGAGATATAATGCCTGGGAGTGGGATTCTGGTGGCTGAGCAGTCCATGTCCCAAACGAATAAGAGGTCATGCAAACTACAAAACTCTACCTTGGCCCTTATCTGGGCTAGACAGACAGTCAGAGAGGTCTGATCTGATCAACCAGCTGGTTATGTCAAGCCTTAAGTCAAACACCTTATTATTATAGAATCGTCCATATTTCATACTCACCTCCGAGATAAAATACACTCTTCCATCAGAATCAGTTTTAACCAATCAACACCTTGCATTGCAAATCTCAACTTTCTATTGGTCGAGACATGTAACAATTGTTGAAAAACTGTTTTCACGCCCAGTTCGCTGGAGCCTATTTTGGTTTCCAGAAACAAATAAAAAGGACCATCTCGACCCAATTCACTAGTCAGTCAATAAACTTCAGAGAAATGCCACACAAATCCACGCGTGTCACTACTTTGACTTAAGATACTTTTCGCACGTCAACTGCTGACTTAAACATCAACATAATCTCTCACATCTCACTTACAACTTTCTAAGGTTAGTGTTCTTACACACTACTAAAATAGAAATTGTATTTTAAACAAAGACAAAGACAAACGCAGAACAATCCAAGGTAAACAACTCTGGAGAATTTAGACAATTAAACCCTACTTTATTCATGCATACAAACTCCTACTTTATTCATGCATACAAACTCCTACTTTATTCATGCATACAAACTCCTACTTTATTCATGCATACAAACTCCTACTTTATTCACGCATACAAACTCCTACTTTATTCATGCATACAAACTCCTACTTTATTCATGCATACAAACTCCTACTTTATTCACGCATACAAACTCCTACTTTATTCATGCATACAAACTCCTACTTTATTCATGCATACAAACTCCTACTTTATTCACGCATACAAACTCCTACGTTATTCACGCCTAAACTCCTACTTTATTCACGCATACAAACTCCTACTTTATTCACGCATACAAACTCCTACTTTATTCATGCATACAAACTCCTACTTTATTCACGCATACAAACTCCTACTTTATTCATGCATACAAACTCCTACTTTATTCACGCATACAAACTCCTACTTTATTCACGCATACAAACTCCTACTTTATTCATGCATACAAACTCCTACTTTATTCACGCATACAAACTCCTACTTTATTCATGCATACAAACTCCTACTTTATTCATGCATACAAACTCCTACTTTATTCACGCATACAAACTCCTACTTTATTCACGCATACAAACTCCTACTTTATTCATGCATACAAACTCCTACTTTATTCATGCATACAAACTCCTACTTTATTCACGCATACAAACCTCCTACTTTATTCATGCATACAAACTCCTACTTTATTCATGCATACAAACTCCTACTTTATTCATGCATACAAACTCCTACTTTATTCATGCATACAAACTCCTACTTTATTCATGCATACAAACTCCTACTTTATTCACGCATACAAACTACACAAATTTCTGTATAGATAATATTTTCCATTTTACTCTGTTTGACCAGTTCTTAAACACTTGAACAATTTTGAACTGTAAATCAATAAGAAACCCAATTTATCAATGGTCAATTTCTTGCATTATCAAACTACAAGTTTTCAAATTGTATATTAATTGTACATATATGCATGTTGTTTTATTGAAATCTCATAATCGGAGTTTCTTACTCAATTGCCTTGTGATTGATTCGTTTTTTAATGTCTATATTCTATACTGTTGCGGATTAATATGGTGAACATGCCCGTAAACTAACCATCTTAATATAAAAACCTTCTGATAACAAATTCAAACTCATAACAATCCCAACAATATAAAAAAAAAGATTGAAATCACTACATGAAACCCCAAACTGCCTTAGAAGACGATAACTCTAGGGACAGTTATGATGAAAATTAAAGGTACTGATAAGGCTGTTATACTCCCAGGGTGAATTTATACTTGGGTAGATGATCCCAGGGGGCAACAGGTGCTCAGAGCCTTTTTCACACATGAGTGAATCAACCATATGGCTTTGGAGTGATGAGGAAAATAGGTTTCCACTTCATCACTCACTCATATGGGAGCATGTCTAATGAATAATACATCATTCATATGTAGGTATATAAAAGATCCAAGATCCCTCACAAAATCTGGAAAACAAAAAGCAAAGAAGAAAAAGACCTGACAAAATTTCCTACCCTGATTGTGTAGGAATCTACCACAAATAAACCAATCAATATAGTTTCTCTATTCTTACTAAAAAAGATACTATCAAACATGGTATCCTTCATAATGGTAAAAAAAATATACAAAAATAACATTTTTAGTTGACATAAAAAATAGAAATGACAAAAAAACCCTCTTTAGGATGTGGAAATTCTTCAACACTGAAATTAAAGTCAACTCAAACCAATTCCTAAACTTTTATTTTTTTCCTATAATGTCCACCCAAGAACCACTTGAGGTAGAGGGTTACAGAGGTAAGGGGTACAGTTTATGAGAATATATAGGGAAGAAAACATTTACCTCTAGACTTGAACAGGTTAAGATTGTAGTAATCAGGGAAGCATCTTCATGGGAGTCTGCTCCACAAAGTAGCAGTTCATGTGAATAAGCTGTTTGAGTGGAACTTGCATCTCACCAGTACAATACAAAGGGAATGAGGGTGGTTCACTATAATGTGAGTGGCATGGCAGAGTCTTAGCTGTGAAGGTTAGAACTGGTGGGACTAAGGAATGTAGTTTGGCTGAAGACTTTCTATGAAAATAGCGATAGAGTAGTGAGAGGCTTGCAACATTTCAGGTGTGGGAAAGGGAATGTTGGGTGGGAAATAATTCATCACCCACAAGTCTGTGGAAACATTTTGGACTCTATTGAAACTGGAAAATGAAATCTGTGTAGCTCCTGCAGTACATTTTCAACCTGTTCTGGCTCTTTTATTGTTTGATTAACTTTTAATAAAAGAACTAAAACCTCAAATAAAAACACTAAAAAATAGTATATCAAACATAATGTCCACCACTAAATCAAACTCTACACTAACAGCCTCAAACCAAAAAGAAGAAACTCCATCTGCAGGGAAAGAAAAAAATACCCGAAAACTAAAACCAGACGACTCAAAAACATGAAATTGAAGAATGGTGGAACAGCCAAGGAAACTCATCCAATAAATAATCACAAGAGAAGCAGAAAGCCTACATGAAATGAATGCAAACATCCTTTTCGATATGGGAAAGAGTCCAGGTAAAAAGCAGAAAGAAGAGAACCCCCAAAGGAGGGAGAAACATTAACCCAAGGATTCAAAAATAAATCTGGACAATGCTCTGCCTCCAAATCAAAAAACTAAACCAGAGAATAAAAAAAAGATTATTGTGATAACTAAAAACATGAAATTCTCAATATGGAAGTGGAAGATAATCCTCAAATTATGGACAGGATATTGAGTTTAACAGCAAAATGGCTGAAATTCTTTCCCTGGTTAAAATTAATCCCCTTAGATTTGAAATTCTTCCTTTGAGAGACAAGTGCTATGGATCTGAGAAACATTAATGAAAGAAATGTTTTTAGTTGGAATAAAAACAAAACAAAAACCAAAATACAGATACACCACCAATATTTTTTCCAACACCTTTAATTCCAGAACTGTACTGAATTATTACTTTTACTGAAACAACAAAAGTCATGTAACAACAATTCAGTAATACACTGCTGATCAACTAATTACACATCTTTCATATTTCTGCATCATCAACATTAGAATCTTATTTGCAATTCAATCAAACTGTGTTTAAAATGATGTGCAGGTGATGTAATACATATTGACTTTAGACAAGAAATTAGCAAGCCAAGATCAAGTTCCAGTCAAGTTTATTACATTCACTTTCATGTAAATATCCTTATGAAAAGATATGAATTCATCTTTTCTTCCCCAGCTATGAGTTATATAGTAAGGCAAACCAGGTTATTCATCCTTCACTGACAACCTGTCTACAAAAAGGAAAATTCTGAATTTCCAAACACAGGCAGATGGAATTCATTAACATAGGTATAGAATAAGTGTCTACTCTACGTCTTAAGCATAATTGACAAAATTCTCAATAAACAATTATAAGGGAAAGTAGAAAAAAGAGAACAGGCAAAATAGTATGAAACAAATATATATATTTGTGAAGAGTGGCACTATATCGAGTCTAATTCATTACCTCTCCATCACCGAGGCTCATTGGTATGATGCTTGCGTCGTATCATAATGGTCCAGATTCGATTCTCCGTAGTGGATGTGCACTGCTGTTGAGTCCCAAATATAGAACGAAACAGCCGCCCAGTGCTTTCTGCATTCTACTGAGGTTTCTTCTAGACACAATGAATTAATTATGATTATTTCAAATCCTCTTAATAATTTCTATCACTTGTATACCCTTGTTTGAACTGGCTTCTAATGCTCTGGACGGAGCAGCTTGGGGATAAAAGTCGTGGCTCGTGGGGGTACAGTCCTCTGGGTAAGGGAAACAGATGAGTTGCACCACGGAATTTGTGAAGAGCAACACTATATCAAGTCTAATTTGTTGCCTCTTTGTCACTGAGGCCCGTTGGTACAGTTGGTATGATGCTTGTGTCGTATTGTAACGATCTGGGTTCAATTCACAGTAGAGGATGCATACTGCTGTTGAGTCCCAAATATAGGACGAAACGACCATCCAGTGCTTTCTGCATTCTGTTGAGGTTTCTTCTAGACTTTGATGAATTACTTAAATATGATTATCTCAAATACCTATAATAATTTCTATCATATATATATATATATATATATATATATATATATATATATATATACACACACACAGAGTCAACAACAAAATTATTCGTACACCCATCAATTTTTAATATTTTTTTCCATTTCTCAGAATCTAATGCCCATATGATACCAGGTTTTAGTATGTTAATAAGCACATGAAACTAATACAAAACTCAATTTTCAGAACAATAGATTAAATACAACAAATTTGACAGGTGAATTATGCAAAATAGGAAAAGACAAAATTATTCAGACAGTAGAAAATATTGTTTTAAATTGATTGATTTGTGTAAGTAATTTACATAATTATTTTATTGGTGAAGCCTTCTAGACTATTTATTCAGTAGAATATTTGTGATAATTCCAGCAAAGAACATCATGTGGTGCAGAGAGTGTCACCATTGTTATTCTTACATTAACAACACGATAGGGAAGACAAAGGATCTTAGTGTTGACTTGAGACAGAGAATTATTAACTTCCACATGTCAGGAAATACTTATAGTACTATTTCAAACCACTTAGCTATCCCTAGATCTATGGTACAGTCTGCTATAAAGAAGTTTAAATAGTTTGGAACAACAGAGAATTTGCCTCGGTATGGAAAAAAACCAAAATTGTCACTGAGAATTGCACAAAAACTATGTCACATGGTTAATATAAACCCAAGAGTTGTTTTGAAAGACATCACCAAAAGTTTGGATACGATGGGTATCAGTATAAGTACTCATGCAATACAACATTGTTTAAATAGATATGGGTTGTATGGAAACTGACTATAATGAACCCCTCTTCAAAAACCATGTCACATTGTTGCTTGATTTAATTTTGCCAAAATGTTCTTGGACAAAGAAAATTTATTTTGGGAACAAGTACTATGGAGAGATGAAACAAAAATTGAGCTTTTTGGACATAATAATGTACAGGAGATTTGCCGCAAGAAAGGTGAGACTTTCCTCTCAAAGAACACAGTGACATCATTAAAACATGGAGGTGGCTTGATGATGTTTTTGGGGGTTTTTTAGCTCAAGAAGGACCGGACAGTTAATTGCAATAAGAGGAATAATGAAATCTGCAGATTCTATCAAAATTCTGGATGAAAATCTGTAACTATCAGCGCAAAATCTTCATCTAGGTCAGCAATTTACTTTCCATCAAGATAAACATACATCTAAATCAGTGACTGCGTGGCTTCAGAAAAAAAGATTAAAGTTCTTCCATGGCCTTCAATGATTCTTGATTTGAATCCTATTAAAAATCTATGGCAAGAATTGAAAGTTTGAATAAATCATCTTTAGAAATCATATTATGTTTTTATTATTTTATGATTATTATTATTTCATTAATTTTATAATTTATTATTTTATATATTGATTTTTTACATATATAGTTATAGATGTCATATATAAATATATATATATATATATATATATATATATATATATATATATTTCATATATATACTTTTTATATATTTTTTATTTTTTGATTTTATTTTATTTTTATTATTCTATTTTACTTTTTATTTCATTTTAATTTTATTATTTTATGTATATTATATTTTCATTATCTGTATATTATGTTTACCATATAAAGTTACCACGCAGACAAATTTTTTTTATGTTTTTAAAATGACAGAGTTTATTTTTAAACATGTAATTTATGCTTCTCTTTTATAATTTAATGAGCTAATTTATTGTAAGTTTTTATTGTATATTAATTAATCAAGTCAAGGCTATTTGTGATCTATCTTGTGCAGTTTTTTTTTTTATGGTAGAGGGGAGAAAAACTCAAAATTTGCTTGTAGCCAAGACATATTTAACTTAAAATATTTCTTCAATATTCTTCAACGAATATATTTTTTAAGAATCTATTGTTAAATTTAATTCAACCTGAAACCAACTCCCCTGAAAGATTAATACCTCTCTTTTTATGATGAGTCAATGAGGAAAGCTATACAGTAATATCACTAACTCAATATCAATGAAGATACAATAGAAGTGTGAAAAAGTATAACAATTATTTTTAACAAAAAAGATAATCTTAAAATTGCATGAGAAAGAAATAATTAAAATGTTGAAATTGTGTAAAAATTAAGAAAGAAACTATTTTACACTATTTACATCATTTAAGCTCTTGTCCTTATTTTTACTGCTATATTATTGATGTTTCGGTCATTGTACACCCTGGCCTTCTTCAGGTGATATATGTTGGAATTTCAAACCAAACTCTTTATTATTTATATATATATATATATATATATATATATATATATATATATATATATAAATAAGTAAAAGTTTGTCGCTTAGCTGATTGATTACTTTCAGCATCCCAACTCCAAAGGTTTCATAGGCAGACCTGTCCATCCACTCTTCAGCAGACATCAGCAATTTAATGCTTATATTTTTCACTTTTTTTCTTTTTATACACTTATTATTGGTATAAGTTTTTTCATATTTTTTGTGTTCATTTGTGCACATGCACTTGTCTGCACGAATGTGTGTACATGTAGAGTGTCCTGACCATTTGTCCTTTTCATCATTTTTTTTTTACTTTACACTCACTCTTTAGTTTTTTAGCTTTTTCTTTTCTTTCTTTTTTCTTATATATATATATAGATAGAAAGAGAGAGAGAGAGAGAGAGTTGTGTATTTGGGCAGCAGTCCCTCTTTTACACATGTTTCATTAAAGACAACTGACAGTGTACTACGATTAAGCATTTTATTTAATTTTTCTTGTGTTCGAACAAGTGTTTTCTTTTCTGGATATAAAGTGTGTAAAAATTGTCCAAATGTTCTGCATATAAAAGCGCTTTTGAATGTTAATTCATTCACACTTATTCTCTATTTTCCAATCTGCCTTTTCATTAATAAATTCACGCTCAATTCAACCAAGCGTCCGTTTACAATACAAGGGAGATAACTTCAGTCGTATCTTGTTTTTTTGGCTATTCTTTTAGCAATTATCAAGGATGATTTCGATTTTGATTTTTAACTAAATGTATGAATTTTTTCATGTATTTATCTAGAGTTATAGGAATGATTTATTTTACAAAAACAGTCAACTCATTATGGCCATGTTCATAGTTGATAGTTGATACTATTGAGTGTTCGCTTTTTCTTTTTTTTATCATTAGTGCTTCCATTATTTTTCGTCTTTTTTTACATGTAGATGAAGATTATACTTGTATACTTGTAATTGAGCTATGGTCATAGAGATGTAATTTGAACCTTCTTGAGTGGCATGTAATGGTATTTCCAATATAGTTATTCACGAATTTGGTTTGATCAGAAACATAGTTCCTTAAAGGGCATGCGAATTCCATATAATCCTCAGAATGGTTATAACCCCTCTGAGGATGGCTCATGTGAGCCGAAAGCTTAGTAGGACCAACTTAATTAAAAATATTTTTGTCATTATTTTCACCAGAAATTAAAGCAAACATTCGAACATAACACCTCATGATCAGACATAATAGACATTCATTGTCTGTTATATTTAATAATATATGTTTAAATAAATATATATATATATAATGGAGGCTTGGTGAAATAATGGATAGCAACTTGGATTGAGGAATCAGGGAATTCAAATTCCAATACCAGTTTGTTATATTCACTTATGTGTAAATAATCTTGAGAATGTATAAATCCATCTCTTCTCTAGCTTTGAGTAAATAGCGGGACAGTCTGGAACCTATAGCCTTGGATAGCAATCAGTCTATAGGAAGGACAACTCTGAATTCAAAACCTGAAGAGGGTCATGTGGGGGCCTTGTGGCACATAATGTGAACCAGTTCTCTGTATTTGGTTCTTCTATTTGATTGGTTCTGCATTAGCCTTTGCCATTATAATTAAATCATGTGTGTGAGTAGCCTAGCTGTTCCGTTCTCTGAAAATGACAGGAGAGTTCAGTGTGTGTGTATGTATGTGTGTGTGTGTGTATATATATATATACACACACACACACACACACACACACACAAACACACACACACAAAAGCAAAACTTAAGGACCAGAAAATTATATCAATCACTCTTTATTATAAATTGTTTCATTTCAATTTACTTAATTATTTTTAAATCAGACAAATTTTCCTGGGCTAACAGCTAAAAATGATATTTGCTTTTGGGTCAGAAAGCTTACTTTAATTAATGATTTTAGAATCAGAAACCATTTGTTGGTTGTTTTAAAAAAATAAACCCGAAGTCGGACCGAAAAAAAAGACATCATTTCGTTCAAGTTAATTGGAGAAGGAACTGGAGTTCTCTCCCTTGTATTGTAATTGGATGCTTGGTTTGATTGAGAGAAAATTTATTAATGAATCGGATAATTAAAAATTAAGTGTGAATGTTTTTCAAAGAGAATGTTCTAAAAGTTATAAAAAAATAATAATAGAAACAAATGTTTTATGAAGGAAAATAAAAAGTGAGTTAAAATTTACATTCAGTTAGAAATTAGTTCAATATAGGGGATCCAGTGAAGTTTGAACTCAGTCAACAATAATAATGTTCTGTTAGACTAGCTTATTCACTGTGATAGTGAAGTAGTATTGAAAAGTTTGTGGTTTATTCTCTCATAATTCCGCCAGTTTTGAAAAGTTGTTAGAGGGTGCTGTTAAGTGTCAAGAAATTCACTTCTACCTGTAAAATTGAAAATAATATTAGCTCAAGGACCAGGGTTCCAATCCCCAGTCAGTACCTCTCCGTCAGGAGGTATGTAGAGGCATTATCCAGCGTCTCCAAAAAAGAGGAGTGGTGAGGAGGTCTGAGCAGTTTTTTCACATTATTGATTGTAAACCTGTAGGGATATTATTATTATTTTTATTTTCTTTGATTTCTGGCGTTTACACATTTCTTTCTAGGTCCCGCCCAGGGACCTAAGGTTAGAAAGGGCATCATGACACTTTCCACTGACAAAAAAAAAAAAATTACACAGATAAAGTCCTTCGTAAAGTGTGGGCTGTACTTGTCAGAACAATTTTTTGTATCACCTGAGGCAAAAACTGCAGTCTTTTTCCAACCAGTCCTAGGGCTCCAACTACAACAGGGATTGTTGATGTTCCCATATGCCACATTTTTTTAGATTTCTATTTTAAGGTCCTTGTATTTTGACAGCTTTTTGAATATCTTCAAAGATAGATTGCAGTCAGCAGGGACTGCCATATCAATAAGGAGGCACTGTTTTTTGTTTGTGGTCTTTAATAACAATATCTGGGCGGTTGGCTTTGATTGTTCTGTCAGTGTGTATTGTGTAGTCCCATAGAATTGTAACAGGTCCTATCTCCGTAACCGGGTCTGGGTGGTGTTCATCCCAGTTTCTTTCAGTTTCCTTCCCGTAGAAGTTGCAGATTTTCCAGTGCAGATATTGGCCTACTCTGTCATGTCAGGTTTTATATTCAGTGGGTGCCAACATCGTGCAACCTGATACAAGATGATCAATCGTTTCTGGATATTTATCACAGAATCTGCATTTTGGGCTGACACAATGTTTTAGTATATGTGCTTGATAATTCCTAGTTAGCAAGCATTGGTCCTGCACAGCAAGGATAAAACTTTCAGTTTCCACTTTCAACCCTGCACTACGTAGCCACTGATGGGTACAGGTTTTGCCAACGTCAGCTTGTTTGGTCCGGCAGAGTATTGGCCATGAAGCGATTTATCTTGCCATCGCTTCTGTATCTGGTCGGTTGCATTTGTCTTTGCTGTCTTTTTTAAGTATCTTGCAGTTTCAGCCAGTTTATTGTGCTGTAGTTGCATCTCTATGCCCATTTGAAACTCCATTTTGAATTTGTTGGCTTCTTTCATTACGGAGTAAAAACGCTTACTACTTTCATGTTCCTTGATGCATACCATCATCCAGTCTTCTGTAGTTTCCAAGTATGTTTGGAGGCCAATTGTTGTGGTTTTGTAGGACAGTTCTTGTTGAACTAATCCTCTGCCTCCTTCTGATCTGGGCACATACAGACGATCAACATCAGCTTTGGGATGATGCATGTGATAGCAAGTGAGAAGCTTTCTTGTTTTGGCGTCCATTCGCTTAATTTCATCTATGGTCCAGTTAAGGACATTAAAGCTGTATTGCATCACAGGGACAGCCAATGTGTTTATGGCTGATATTCTGTTCTTTGAGTTTAGCTCAGTATTTAGTACCAGACGTACACGCCTGTAGTACTCTTTTCTTATTTTTTCCTTCATTTGGGGGTGTTGTATGCCATCTCCTTCGCTAATTCCTAGGTACTTATAATATTATTATTATTATATTATCATTATTATCAATAAATAAAAATAAAATATAAAATAGTAATAATAATAATGAAAATTAAAAATAAAATAAAGCAATAACATAAAAACCTTGTATAAAATAAATTAAATAATAAAATATTCCCAGCATGCAAAAAAAAAAACTGTTCCTGCCAGAAATATGGACATCCCACCAAAAGATGTTAAATTCAACTTCTTCCCCACTAACCTTGATATGGACAACATGTGTAGTTTCTCCCTGATATGGCACATAATAATATGGAGTGAATTCTCCCTTTTATCACATGTACCATAAAACAATTGTAACCTAAAAAAATATGCACACAAGAAAAATATAAACAAATTGTTTGAAATTAACATACAATTTACCATGGTGTTCCTGTCATTTGTGTAAGTTTTATTTTCTGTCAATTATGCTTTTATCTCTGTGAATATGAAATTAATTTCTGCTGCTATGATGTGAGTGAATACCTACATTAATACCACACTGCTCTTTTGTCATTCGGTTGCAATATAGGTGCACTGATAAGTACCTCCATGGAACCTTGTTCCCAAACATGGGGATATCTTTCCCCTTAGTGACTGTACATTATTCACACACTCACACATGTGCGTCACACATATAATTCTTAACTTGTAATATCTTCATTTTCTTGTATGTATATTCATGTATTTTTTCTCTTTTTACCCAGTTATATAAAAACAAAAATATTGTCTTGAGATTTATTCTATTTTCTTACACCCATCATTTATATGTACAAAATATTGTTGCCACTGCTTTTGTTGCAGTATACTAGTATGTTTGCATAAATATTAGTTACCATTATATTGTGGGAATCAACACTTTAGAGAGTAAATATTTACGAGCTCCTAGAAAATTTATCCTACAAACAATATTGGTAGACTTAGTGTGAGTCCAAGTAAAAAATGAGTAACACAAAACAATAAATAGAAAACAAAGGAATTATATGTGATGAAAAGAAAAAACATGAAAATAACTATAATAAGAATGTCCTTCTTTGTGTGTGTTTGTATGTATAACAAGCATATGTAACAGAGTACAAAAGTCAAGAGAGAAAACCATTAAAATGAACATAGCCCCAGTGGGGACAATTTACCCCACCTGCAACTACATCTGAAGGCTAGAGCTAAAAAGCTGTAGAAGAGGCTAGGGAGAGAAATGTATACTTTTTTATACACTTAAAGGAGCACCCCAGCAACAGTTTTTTAGCAAAGTAAGGTGGGATAACCAACACTTAGCCAAACTAAAAGCAGAGCATTCAACAAGTTCACAGCAGATTCCATGAGAGATGAGTTTATAATTTTCCCCCCATATTTTCTGGCATTTTCGTCAATGATTGTTTACGTGAGCGCATTTTATCTTAAACTGAAATTTAAACAACTTTGAAATGGGTATGCCACTTAAAAACCAAGGTTCAATATATTAAAAAAAATGACAAAAGCTTATCAAGATTCTTTGTATTGGATTTAATGAGAGTTACACAAGATCTGATGCAAGCACACTTGTCAATCATTGTAAAGATTACAGAGCTGTTTCAACACAATGTTACATAACCTCAAGTTATAACTAATCACAAGTTGATAGCGTTTGTGAAGAAAACCTTTAAAAATCTCCATAAATTAAGATTTGGTAAAACAAACAGATTAGACAGATTTCAATTTTAGTGAACATATTAAAACATTCTACAGGGTGTGATGGATAAATTGTCATCTAAATTATACAAAAATGAAAATAACACTGAAATCTCATTTTAACAGATATATTTGCCAAAATTACACAAAAATATCTTGAAATAGAAAAGTGAAAATTTATTCAATAAAATCACCATTGGCTTCAACCACAATCTCCAGATGACTTTGGAATCTCCTGTAACTTTTCTGGATGGTCTCCTTGATTAAGTTGGTTAATGCTGTCACAATCCTTGCCTTCAGTTCATCTTTAGTGGTTCAAGGAGTTTTGTTGGTCTCTCACTCAACTGCATCCCACACATAATAATCAAGGGGGTTGCAGTTTGAGAAGTTAGGTAGCCAGATGTAAGGGGTGATATGGTTGCAGAAATTGTCTGACAGCCATGGCTTGGTCCTCCTGCTTGTGTGGCATGGTACAGAGTCCTGTTGCCAGATATAGGGTCTTCCAGCAGCCACTCTCTTGACCCAGGCCAGCACTACTTCCTCAAGGCTCTTGATGTAGGCCTCCCTCACCAACAAATTAAGTTCTTTTCTTATCAGAACAATCAAAGTGAGTTTTCTGAGCTGCTATACCTTTGTAATCACCATTAAATTCATTCAACTCTTTCCAAATCCAATACACCCAAACACTCTGAAATGTTCATATTGGAGCTTCTAGAGCAAATGACAAGCATGCCGTTTTCAAATTTCTGTCACAGTGAATTGTGTCATGGTGCTCTTTTTCTCAGACAGTGCCCAACTGACCCTACTATAATATGCAGTTGACAAAATCAAAAACAAACAATGCACATGTGCAAACTTAAAAATATGAAATGGTGACAATTTGCCTATCGCACCAAGTATTAATCAGTTTCAGACAAAATAAAGAAAAATTTTAAAATCTCTATAAATTAAGATTTGGTGAAACAAACAAATTAGACAGATTCAAATTAAAGACAACATATTATTAGTGGATATCAATGTAAAATTTTATTAACAGATAATTTACTGAGTATTTACAGTATTTAAAATATATCAAAAGATTAATCTGCAATATTTCAGTTTTTAAACATGCATCGTTATTAAGTTAGTAGAAATTATATACTGTTCAATTAACACATTTTCAAGTAGAACCAAACATTTTCTGTTAAATATTTGCTTGCATTTTGTGTCTACCACTACATCTGTATGCCAGGTGTAAATGAAAGGACACCATATCAATTGATTGATTTATATTTCTTTTTTTTATGGCTTATCAACCTTTTGTAGGTTATTTAAAGCCAGAAAATATTTTTAGATTGTAAGAATTTTTGGGTGATAATAATAATTTACTGATACAAGACCTACTAATTAACCCATAGCTAGAGGGAGAAGAGGTTGATTCAATTGTATTTGCATGTAAGTGAATATAAAGAACCTGACTAGAATTATAACTTGGCTCTCCGACTTCCAATTCCAAAGCTGTTATTCATTATACCACCAACACATCTAAACTTACAGCACCTGGTATTCCCAACAGTCACCCATCTAGATGCTGACCAAGCTCGATATTGCTTAACTTTGGTGATCACATGAGAACCAATGTTTCAAACCAACACTTTATCAAATAGACAGCCCAAGTGAAATCCATGTGAAAGTGTAAGTCACAGACAGATGTAACAGTCCAAGTTGAAGTAGTGAGGAATCTTCCTGTATCTATTTTCTGATGTATGAAACCTGTCTCCATAAGAAGAATGTGTACGAAGAAAAATAATTTTTTTGTCGATCAACTCAATTATTTCTGGATTATAACATTTTGCATTTGCATTTTATCTGCTTTGTTCTTTGTCATTCCTTTTTCTTTGAGGATGAGTTGAATATTTTTACAAGGCCAAATTTTCACCCCCTCAACCTTCCACAAAAGAAGACCTGCTGACAAATTGACGTTGCAGTGTGAGTACCAATAAGTGTGAGCTGTCTATTCATTTCTGTTGAACAGCTTAAACACAGCATGTACAGTCTGGCAACTTTCTCATGCCACTTTATACAAAGCAGCTTGCTGAATGGGGAGGGAGAAGATACCCCCACCCCCCACCCAGGGCATCAATATCAGTAGGGCTTGCAATCAAATAGAGAAATAAAAATTTAGTTTATATTTAATTTGTTTTTTATATGTTTCATATATTTTTACACGTTTAAAATGTCTTCCTTTCTCACATTTCTCAAACTTGAGTCTGAGGGACATACAATCAAGAAGTTGGACCCGAACATCACCAAACCTCTGCATGTCACTGTTTATACCACATCATATATAAATTTATTAATTGTTTATATACCAAGTATACCAATAAACTGTAAACAATCTATAATTTTTTTGAATTTTGTGATTTTTATTTTTTTTTTTTAAATGCTTTCTTACTTATTTTTAATCATTTCACCCCAAGCAAGGTGACAAAGCAACAGCGAGTTATTGAGAGTAAAATATACTGGAAAAACATTATTGAGGAGAGTGGTGGGGTTGGCAATAAAAGAGCATGATTCAAGGGAGTCAAAAATGGCAGTTGACACTGCATTTAAATTCAAGATCATAGTTGACAGGAAAGCAAGATGCTGGGAGAGAGTTAAATGAAACATGAATTTTGAGCATTCCTAAATAAAAAGAAAAAGTAAAGCACATTTTCTCTTTCCATAATGATTGGTTGGACACATGCACATACACACAACTAGAATTTGGAAACCTACTAAGAAGGCAACAGGAGAAATGTTTGCGGCTAAGGTTGTAGACAGTAATATTAGATGTTCCTTCAAAATCAATAATGGTGACAAGACAAATACATTATTGCAAGTTATTGGACAAGAATAATAATAAAAATAATATTCCTTGAGGTCACCAAACCAGACAGCGCCAACATTGAAAAAAAAACAAGAAAATTCTTCCTCATCAAAGTTGCAGTTCCTGGTTGATGACCATAATATCATGGTCAAAGAAAGTTTTAAAAATATTGAGGTTGCCAGAATGTGGAAGATTCAGGCCACTATTGTCCCAGTTATTGTTGAGATGTTGGGGTCTGTACCACTAAACCTAAAAACTTTGTTGTGTCCATAAAAATTAATTACAGTGTTCAAAAAAATAATTATAATAATATAATTATAACAATTATAATTATCATTAATTTACTCATTCTAAACCACTTTTCTCTACACACACAAACACATGACATTCTCATTATCGGAAAAGCAGTTCACATGAACAGGTCATTACCATGTGCATCAGCATAAATTTTGTCTCCTTTTCCTTTTTAAGGCCATAATAGTAAAATTTATCTTTTAGAACTCAACAAAAAATTTGAGGTAAAAAATAACCCCAGACACTTCTTGTATTTTTCCAGCTAAATTATCTAGACACTCGTTACACACATCTATAAAAAAGTATACATGTATATATTTTGCTTATTCTTTATCTTCTGTCGGATTCTAATCCATATTTGATCTACATTTGATCCCAAACTCATAATTTTAGTCAGTATTAGTGTCTGTCTCCAACACCACATAACAACCAAATAATAAATAATACTTGTTTTGTTGTTTCCACATCTTGCTGTTTCTTATTTTTACAAGTATTTTTATATATATGAATGTTAGTGTGTTTATAATTATTTACTCAGAGTTATAACTCCTCTACAACCTATGTTAAGAAAATCAGAAGAGTTTAATTTACCATTGCTTCAAACAATGTTTTTTGTTTGGCTCTGCACATATTCTATGAAAGGTGCTATCTGTTTGAGGTCATACATCTTGATCGAGAACTTGTGTTGTGGGTGTTCTCCATCAAGATCTCCATTTAAAAATGAAAAGTTATGTGAAATAAAAGATAATAAAAATAATAATAAACAGAATTTGACATTAAATGTGTAGAATAACAATACAATAAACAGCCCTTATTGGCGTAAGGGTCCCAGCTAGCATCCAGCTGACAGACAAAAATAAAGCAGGTTGTAACAATACAAACCCTGCAAAGTAACTGATGAATCAAGCTG
This sequence comes from Acanthosepion pharaonis, assembly GCA_903632075.3. Taxonomy (NCBI): domain Eukaryota; kingdom Metazoa; phylum Mollusca; class Cephalopoda; order Sepiida; family Sepiidae; genus Acanthosepion; species Acanthosepion pharaonis. Next base: position 1,945,268 of record CAHIKZ030002722.1, on the reverse strand, counting down.
GTATTTATATAGAAATACCTCCACTCATGTACCAGCAGCCAATCACAGCCCAAGCAATGGACTATCCCACTTTAGCACAATGCGATGCTCCATGGCACCATAAATAGCTCTCTTTCTCAAGGTTGAGTTATTATTCACTCAGCTTGCTCCACAACTGAGTGTTTATCTTGACCGTGGGATTGTTCTACAAAATGACCCAACAAGATCTGATATATCAAAAAATCCATCAACCCAAAAAACATTTTTTTAGTTACAACCAAAAGGCTAAAGAGTGTATTTATGCAATACTACCTTTATTCATATTCTGCAAAGTTGACTGCTGCCCACCTAGCCAAAAATGTAAATTAATGGAATGACTCTAGCCTCTTCAAACATTAAAAGATGTTTTCAAGAATGGAAAATTATATACAAGCAAAAAGGTCTGGCAAACAATACAAACTGCTGCAAGTTGCTGGTATTCAGACTTTCACTTTTACCATTGTTCAGTCTCTTACTCAAATTATGGGTTGTCCCTACTCATTTCCATAATAAATTCTTGATTTTTTCCTTACCTCCTATCCTAGCTCTTGTTGAGCATTGCAACACTGTCCTCTTTTCAACTCTGATCACACTGTAGTATCTATTGACATTTTGTTCCAGTCATCTGTTAGATAGGAACCTCCTATTCATAAAACCTCTTTCCATTACCAGCATGCTGATTGAGATTCACTTCATGACTTTCTTCAAGATGGCCCTTGGATTGATATTCTTAACCTTCCTATTGAGAATTGTGCCAATGATATTTCTTCTTGGATCAAAGCCAGCATAGATGCTTTCATTTCTTCTCAGAAATATCAGGTGAGACCTCAGTCTTTGCTATGGTTCATAGTGGGTTATAGTGGCCTATTCTGCAACTATAACCCACAGGAATCATTTTCCTGACTATACCAGCATGACAAATCCAATCACAACAGATGACTATTCATGGTTGCATGTAATAAATGCAAATGTATCCTTCAATGAGCTAAGTCTTTGTTTGCTGAGAGAATGAGACACTGCATTGCATCTAACGACTTTGGCTCTTATGATTACTGGTGGCTCAGTAACAGTGTATAATAAAAGAGTAAGGTTTTTATTCCTCCTTTCTTCAACAAATTTGAGGTGTTAACATATGCTGATAAAGCATAATGCCTTGTCCTTAAATTCTCATTAAACTCTAGTCTTAACTGATCTGGAAAATCCTTGCCTGACTTTCCATTTAGAAATGAGTTTCTGTTGAGTGACATGCATATAACCATGGTTTTCTGCATCTCTAATCTGGATTCCCACAATGCGTGTGGATCTGATGATAACCCTATAATAGTCCTTAAGAAATGCACTCCTGAACTGGCTCCTGTCCTCTTTAAATGGTATAATAAATGCCTCGCTGCTTCTTGTTTTCCTGCTTGTTGGAAATCCTCATCTGTTGTTTCAGTCTTTAAAAACCCAGGCGAACAATCTGACCCTTCCAATTATCAGCCTATTAGTATTCTACCACCTTTTGGCAAACTATTAGAGGCCCTAATCAATGCCGATTTAGTTAAGCATCTCACATCGCAGGGCCTTTCATTTCTCTAAGTCAACTGTTGATCTATTAACAATTATTGCTGAAAGAGTCTACCAAGATTTAGATAAGAATGGTGAAGCTTGGGCTGTTGCTTTGGACATCTCGAAAATGTTTGACAGGGTCTGGCATACAGGTCTTCACAAGTTTAAACATTATGATTTCTCTGGACAAATTTTTGAACAGATTCAGTCTTTCTTATCAAATCATGAAATGAAAATTATCCTGAACAACCACTCTTCCAGATCTTTTTGCATTAATGCAGGTGTCTGCCAGGGCTCTATCCTTAGTCCTTCTTTGTTCTTAATTTTCATTAATGACCTTCCTGATGGCAACAGCTCTCAGCTTGGTATTTATGCTGATAACACAACTATTTACACCTGTCTAGACATTAAGTCTGATCAGTTTGATAAAGTCAAATTTGTGGCTGATGTCAAAAATAACCTACAGTCTGTTGTTAACTGGGGCAAAGAATAGCTTGTTGATTTTAACACCTCCAAAACAAAACTGCTCTCTGATAATCATCTGGGACACCCCTCTCTGCCTTCCATCAGCATGACTAATGGAGAATCTAGGAAAATTACTTGTTGCCCCTTCTTGGGCTAACGTTCTCAGTTGACATGAAATGGAAAGATTATATTGAATCCATTGCTAGGTCAGCGGGTTCATTGTGTCATACTAGACAGTTTTTCTCTCCAGAATCTATCTTACATATCTATAAGTCTACCATTTGCCATGCTTAGACTATTGCTGCTACATATGGTATGGTGCTCCTGCTTTATATATAGAGATTCTTGATAAAATCCAAAGAGGAATCAGCAATATTATTGGTCCTGACCTGACATCTATGCTTCAATCCCTTTCCTACCACCATAAAGTTGTTTCCCTGTGTCTTTTCTTTAAATACTTTCATGGTAAATGTTCAGATGAGCTCTTCACTATGATACCTAGACTTTATGAACTTAGCACAGTACTAAATTGGCAACAAGGTTTCATTATTTTACAGTTGAATTGGCTTGATGTAAGTTCTATGCTACCATTTTCTTTTCTCGCACTTCTAACTTGTGGAACCAATCTTCCAGCTGTATGCTTTCCAGCCAACTTTGATCTTCAAAAATTTAAATACAATGTCAATCGTTATCTACTGTCTTTTTGATCACTCTTCTATTGTCCTCGCTCCTTAATAACATTTCTGTTTTCTAATTCTTTCATACCCAGTAACCCCTTGTGTCTTTACTGCCTTGCTCGGGGTGGATTTGATTTTAAAAAAAAAGTAATGTTAGATTTGAAAGAGTAGATTGTACACCTTTCCTCTATCACTCCTATTTGCTCTAGCTCCAACTCTCTGTAACGCCTTGCATGCGAGTGGCTTCCCACCTTGCTTGGGGTGTAACGCTTAAAAAAAAAAAATTGAATACTTTACACCGAGATAATTCTGAGTGAATTAGAATTCCTAACAGGATTCATTACTAGCGGCCAACATTAGATACGTTGATGACATAGTGCTGTTAGCATATACAGAAAGGTAAATACAGTAAGTATTTTGCATCTTACATCCCCACCTACTTATACAAAATGGTTTGCTTTCCAACAATGAGACAAAAGTGCATATCTCACCATGGTTGATTTGTCAGGAAGGTGAATTCTTAATGTTATCAGACTGGGGAGGTAATCCCAGTGCAGCCTGAAAAACCACACTTACGTTTGAACCAAGCCTTGGAGTTGAATTTGGGTAGATAACTACTCAGGAGCCATCAATGAATGTGCTAGCACAAAGTCACAAGTCATCATGACTGAGGGTTTGAGCATACTGTCCTTGATTAGGCTGTTGATCATGCCAGATAATGCACTCTTTTCCAGAACAGTAACTAAGGTTTGATCAGTATAGTTGTAGTATAAACCAGAGGAGGGCTCTACAGGTGTTGAACAAACACTAATATGCCTGAGCAAGCATCTACAACAGGGATTGGCTAGCCACACTAGTGGACAGGCATGCTCGGATATGAGCAGTCAGCCATTACTCACATAAAAGAAACAGATGACAAGGAATGATAGAAAATATAGGTTTTTAAACAAAGATATTAGAAAGAAATACAAGTAAAAGGTGAACATCATAACAAGTGTGTAAAGACACTACACTACAGAAAGAAACTCTATAGACTTTAGTCATTGTTGATGTGCATAAAAAGTTAAATTAGTAGGATAGAAAGCAAGACAGGGAGGCATAAAATCTCAAAGGCAAACACTCATAATAGAAAAGTGAAATATACTACCAGTGATGGCCCTATGGTTGCTGGCACCCCAGGCAAGCTCAAGTTCAGCAAGCTTACAAGTATAATTTTTAAAAACTTTCACAAGGAGAATGTGTCTTGTTTGGTTTTCTAAGTAAAGTAAATGTAAACTCCAACTCCGACAATTTGCACATCGAAAGCACTTCTTTGATTGAGTATATTCCTTGATTGAGAAAATGCTGGTGTTATATAGCTCTCCCAGTCCCAGACTTATGCTGAATATTGGCTAATACCTGCCCAGTAATGTTTGTATGCAAATTTTGTCCTTTTTCAACAGTCAATTGTGAAGTGGGGTATTGTGAGACCGGAACTACCTACACAATAGACTCTTCCAGGTCTATATTAAGTATGCGACACAACACTCTACAGAGACACAGTGAGAGTCTAGTACAACTACCAGTATTGGACACTAACATATAGTAAGCTCCACTTACACTATCTCTGTAACCTGTTGTTAATATATCTTTCTTACACCTAATCCGTGTTCCGTGTTTTCCTTCTGTGGTCCCAACTTTGGCCCCACATCAGGGACATAACTCCTGATGCTTGCAGCACCACATGCAACCAACTCTGGGTCTCTTGTCACTTTAACCTGATTCTCAATTACAGAGAAAAGTGAAAATGTAGAATAATGAGTTTATTACAATATACAACTTAATACAAGCTAAAGAAAACATTCATTTCCCGACCTAAAACATTATTTTCTATCCTTTAGATCTACAAATCTTTCCATAGTGGTTTCTACACCTATTTTCTTTACAAGATCATTTTCTATTGACAAAATAGCCAAAGAACTTAAGCTGTCTTAATATGTTTTTATATGCTTTAGTTTTGAAAGATCCTAATCATAGCAGCAGTAGACTGAGCCAGTCCTACGTACTATAAAGATGAAATGAATACATCAGAGATCTTTTCCATTAAACTAGAGGAGTGAAACCTACAATATATAACATCATGGAAAGATCTGTAGCATTAAAATTTGAAATAAACTCACCGCTGGTCAAGATTTTTAGAAACCAAGCCACAAAACCAGATGGGATTTTAATAGAAATGCTGTTTTCCTTAAATGATTTCAGCATTAAAGGAAATATAAGACAGTGGTGGAAAAAAAAAATCACAGTAGATCTATCTTCATAATGATATCAAAATAGCCAGGCACAAATTAATATGAGCTCCATTGGACTGTCAGATAGATGAAGTATATTACTAATCTTATTAGGATACTTATGAATTAGAGCTTAGAGCAGAATTAGACCAAATAAGCAAGAACAGTGAGGCTTTGTTCAAAACTCCAGAACAAGAAATGCTAACATTACGATCAGAATGCTATCAAATCAAACATTACAACTCCAGAAAGACCAATACCTGTGTTTCATAAATTCCACCAAGGTGTCCAATAAGGTGTGACACAAATATCTACTTTGAATAGTTTGGTTTACATGGGGAAAATATTTGAGTAAGCCGTAACCTTAACTGGGAACAAACAACTTGGATGTTGTGAATGGTTTTAGCAAATAGGCAAAAATAAAAAGATAAGGATGCATTTTCTCACCAGTTTCATTTAACCTGCATAGCATGATGGTCCAAATAGAACTAGAAGTTCTACCAGGATTTATTGTTAGTGGACATAATCTTAATACCATAAGATATGTGGATGATCCTGTGTTTATGCCAGATTCAAAACAAAAAAGTGAAAGAACTTTAAGGAAAGCAAGAAGAAAGGACTAACTATTAACTGTAAAAAATAGAATGCATGGTTGTAAACAAAAGAGACAGCCCAAAGTGTGTCCTGTGTATTAGAAACATCAAAATTCGAGGAAATACAGAAATTTAACTATCTGCCTAATCCAGGGAAAAAATACAAAACATATGACATAGAAATCTGAAAATGTGTGTGCATATATATATATATATATATATATATATATATATATATATATATATATATATATATATATAATATATATATATATATAATATATAATATATATATATATATAAAATACTAAATCAAAGTGGACAGGAAAATAACATGTCTTCCAACTGCTGACTGTTGGATTTCCCATTGCTTTTATTAGCATGGGGCATCTTACATTATATTTTATTAGCATGATCTAGATCTTGACCAGTTGCAAAGAGGCCCATATCTAGACATGCCAAGCTGTCCCACTGCTAACAGGGAAAACCCAGATGTAACTGGTGTTGACAAATATGTCCACATGCAATCTGGGATCTCTTTTACATCTGTACTAATGCACAATTGCCACGGCTTACAATGGCCGAAACATTGTGAAGACAATAGTCTGAATGTAAATAGTGTAAATATTGATGCCTTCTCATCTCAGAAATTTGAATGGAAAATCTTATATTGATTTTGCAAAAAGGATTATGAGAATAAATTTCAATGCTGATTATATTTTATCCATGACTTGAAATAATTTGTTTTCATTAAATTCAAGCATTCTACGAGGCTGACATCCCGCTCTCACCCTTTCACTGTTGAAACTCCTAAATATAGCCATCTCTTCTACTCCAATAGCTTCATATATTGCACCTCTCACCTGTGGAACTCCCCTTTTCCTGTTTCCCTGATAGCTATAATCTCCAACTATTCAAATGTAATGTCAATTGACATCTCCAGTTGCCTTGATCTATCCACTATCCGTCTCCTCATCCTTTCCTCTATCACTTCTATCTGCTCTCGCTCCAAATCTTCTGTAACCCCTTGCATACTAGTGGCTTCCCATCTTCCTTGGGTGAATCGTTTAAAAAAAAAAAAGTTTATCATTTAAAAAACTTTACAATAATTTAAATAACTCTCATATATTTTTCCAATTTTCTTCATCAGAAAAAATTATTTATATCAGCTATCAATATTTGAAATCCATGCATTGAATATTGCATGTGGTCTGGTGTTTCTGCTATGAAATACAAAAACGAATCAGGAATATTATTGGTCCTGACCTAGCATCTCGGCTTCACTCACTTTCTCTCCACTGTAACGTAGCTTTCTTGTGCCTTTTCTATAAATATTTTCATGGTAATTGTTCAGATGAACTTTCCTCTTTGGTAACTAGACTTTATAAATTTAAGCACTGTACTGGATTGGTAGCTAGGTCTCATTATTCTACCATCAAAATGGATAGATGTAACTGTAAGTTCTAAGCTAACTTCTCTAACACTTCTCACTTGTGGAACTTTCTTCTGAATTCTTGCTTTACAGTCAAATTTGATCTTCAAAAATTTAATTGCAATCATTATTTTTTGTCTTCTTAATACCCTTTTAATTATTGCTCTCTCTCCTTAATAATGTTTTTCTTTTTCTCATACTCTTTTGCATTCAGTAACTCCCTGCATCTTAGTGGCTTTATTGCTTTGCTTGGGGTGAAATGATTAAAAAAAATATATACTAGATCAGGTAAAATATAGGAGTATCACATGTCCACAAATTGCTTTGTCCCCATAGCCAATGATGGAAAGATGTCAGGGCAGTTGTTGATCCTCTTCTTTTCAATGTTAATCATACCAGGTATCTTTCATTTGTGCTGTGTCTAAAACAGAAACGAGACTAACTTGATTTCAAGCCAGATTAGGATTAACAAAAATTTACTCACCGATTACCTAATAAGATCCCAGGGTAGACTTCATCATATTGTCCTGGGATGGAATTAAATGTAAATAACCATCCATTTCTGTTGACATTGTTTGAGCTAAGGATTTCTTGTAGTTTTTTGTAAGTCTCTGTGTTATACGACATATCCCCAGCCTTTATGATCGTATTACCTGAAACGAGAAGAGAGAAATACAAATACTGAATACTTCATTTGCTCATTGTTTATTACAGGGTTATTTTATTTATGATAAAAATCTACCACCTGGCTCAGGTAGTTGATGTGGAAGTCCAAGTAAAACGGTTACAATTTTGAATACTGAGACACTTACTGCAACACAATCTCACTAGTCCTATCTTTGTCTACTATGTGCCATGACCCTTCAGGACATAGATGATCATGGATACTATTTACATTGTTCGGACTATCAACCTCATCTTTGTTGCCATATTTATCACAACGTTTCGGCTGTTGTACGCTCCGGCTTTCTTCAGGTGGTTGGAATGTCAAACTGAACCTTTATTTCGCTCACTGGGGTAGACTGTTCTAGTTCCATGTGCCATGTCTAATGGATTTCAGTTATCAGTTATCTCCTGTTAATTCCCATCTCCAAGTTCTCCACCACCTTAACCAGGTATTGAACTCACACTCTTTGGGTCCTGTCACTGGATCTAACTAACATGCACTGTGCCATGTGTCCTTGAGGACATATGGCACAGTACAACGGCTGAAATGTTGTGATAAATATGGCAACAAAGATGAGGATGATAGTCCGAACAATGTAAATAGTGTACATAATACCTCATCTCAGAAATATTGACAGATAATGATCATGGATGTCTATATTTTTCTATATTGTGTGGCTCTTAGCAGTTTTTCTCCTTTTGCTAAGGTTCCTGCCCTCTACTTGGCATATATGTATATCTATATACATGGGAAAATCATATATAAATTTTTATATATCAAGAACAATTTTAGAAAAACTATATAATAATTATCAATGTGTATTTATATATTTCCTGTGTATTTTTATATTTCCTGTCCCATCTTTAGTGGGAAGGGAGGTAAATCAATTTAAGTTAGTAAATTTATGAGTGATTATTTCCCTTATTCATTTAATAATCTATACAAATAAAATATTTATCTGCATTTAGACAAAATTAGTTCTTGATCAAAATGAGCCATTTAATAAGTTCTTTTACTTCTATATTTCTTAGATTGTAGTCTTATTTGTTCAAGCCTTTTATGTGAAGCACTCTGATACCTTGTCTATTAAGTGAACGTTTTGCTCCAACTTGGTCTTGAAGATAGGCTTTGTCATCACCATCCGTATTGTTTTATTGCTAATCTTTATCTTCTGTGAGATATTTCCATTTCACTGTTATATTAAAAGCATAAAATTTTTAGCATGAAATGATAATGAGAAAAAGTGATTTATATAATACCATTGAACGTCTAAAAAATATAAAGGGAACAGATTAATTAATTTTTCTATTATAGTTGTGAATTCTATATCTCTGCTTTATTGAATCTCAACACTTTTGTTTCATTGCGTCTCACTATTAAAACTTTCCAAAAATTGCCATCATTTTTTAGCACATAGGTTTACAAGCATATATATATATATATATATATATATGAAGTATCAACTATAATAACGTTTATAGTAATAAAATTGTTGGTTTAAAAATAAATCTATTAATTCTTTAGAAATTATATATATATATATATATATATATATATTTCTAAAGAATTAATGGATTTATAGCTCGATCATTATTTGCATGATAAATGTTCTGATGAGCTCTGTTCTTTATTTCCACCAGTTCAGACCTTTACCGCTAGGACACATCATGCTACTTCCACGGAATTGAAACACCCTCATCTCCTCTGTATTCCAAATGTAAAGAGAAATTTTCAGTCGTCAGTTTTTGGAAAGTGCCACTTTGTGGAACACTCCTACATTAATGCTTCCCTAAACACTTCAGTCTTGGATCAATCATCTTCTCCCCAGCTTATTCTCATAATTATCCCCTACCACTTCTATCCCTATCACACACATCATTCAGCATTACTATTTTGATTAACCCTCTTCGAGTGGCTCTTGAGCTTTGTATTGGGGAAAATTTACTATATAAAAAAATTTGTCTAATAAAATATTTCAGCATATGCAAATCTCTGAAAGAAATTATTGCATAGTGCTGCAGAGCAAAAGAATGGTACTCACTGCAAGTTATAGATTACTTTACTAAAGAATTTAGAAGAAAAATGCAGCTGTAAACTTTGACAAAAGCTGTCAGCTTATCTGAAAACCATCATTTATTCCATGAGCACATTTTGTGCCGCTGTGGTCTTAAAATCAAGAAGGATTAAAAATAAGAATGAAAGTTGGGGATTAAGTAAGATGTAATAAATATTGCGGCTAAAAGAAAATTAAAACACGTTATATAGATGAGTAACAAAAAAGCAAGAGAGGTTTACTATGGACATCTGACTGCTTCCACATGCAAATTTGAATGTTTAGGTGGTTTAACAGATAATGGCTCAGAGTAAGAAATTGGAGAGCAAAGAATGAATTCCAGTCAGGTACATTATATTCACTTATATGCAAATGCCTTTGGGAAAGGTATGGGCCAAAATGTCTATAGGAACTTGCCACATTTCATATTTTTTCTTGTTAAAGTTACAAGCTTTCAAATCCTTTTATTCACTATCAAGAAACAATGAAAGTAAATGAATTTCAAAATTTGTTTAGTGATTGTCTCTTTGACATTGTAGGGATACAATTATCTCCCTTTAGTGAAGATGAAGTCCCATGGACTATGTGATCTCCGCTTAATGATGTCACTGCATAGTGACAAAAATGGCAGTCAGTCAGTTTCCAGGAGTCAAACTGAACTGTTGCTTTTTTGGCCTGGCCTTAGGCTAAATCTCCCTACCCCAGCTTAAAGTCCTCATGTTAGGAAAAACCCAAGACTTGCCATTTACCTGTTTGTGGAATATGTCTTTGCCAGAGTCATAGCAGATAAGTCCGTCCCACTCAAATCTGGAATCCTAAATATGGCTTCTCCAGAAATAAAAAAGTATTGCCAGAAACACAGAGGAATCTCCTTATTATATATAAGACACTATCTTTTCATTCTCTTTTCAAACTGCTTGTTGTGCAGATATGTGTTATATTTTCTCTGCATGGCACAAATGTAAATATATATCATTTTGTACATGATTTAGCAGCATAAAACTGTCTATGAGAATGAAGCATGTTTTTTATTCCTTTTCCTTTCAGCCATTCTGCTCCTAATGTTGAAAACACAAATGGGGGAATAAACCTTTCTTCCATAGCACACCCATTACCTGGGTCAACATGATGTGACATAATATTCTTTACCTCCATTGATATGATTTTCGGTTTTTATTATGAATATTTATGATGTCTGGTAAACATTACTAAGAATTCTGAGATTTTAAGTACATTTTAAGATTCCTATTCCAAAATTATATGTGACTTTCTTGATTATTGGTTGTTTTAACTTAATATCAGTAGCTTCTATAATCTATAATCTTTTTCTTTTTACAGTTTGATTTACTTTGCATTAGTGTGTTGTTGACATAGATCAATCTTACTGTAATTTTTATATCATGTCATATTGCACTTTGAATAGACATATAAGTGAGTCTGCAAGAAATGGTTGTGGTTTTATACCTAACATAAGATTTTTTTATACAGATATATAATCTGTATAAAATCAATTGATTTTGTAAACAATGTTAGTCTTTTTATATGATATGATTAACATGAATCTATTATTGCGGCTAAAAGAAAATTAAAACACGTTATATAGATGAGTAACAAAAAAGCAAGAGAGATTTACTATGGACATCTGACTGCTTCCACATGCAAATTTGAATGTTTAGGTGGTTTAACAGGATTCCAGATTTGAGTGGGACGGACTTATCTGCTATGACTCCGGCAAAGACATATTCCACAAACTGGTGCAGGCAAAATATAGAAATATATATATATATATATATATATATATATATATATATATATAATTTCTAAAGAATTAATAGTTTTAATTAGTGACAATAAACTTAAGAGTTTTACACTTTTTACAATAGATAACTAATCATAGATTCTAACTGTAGACTTTAGGTATCTGTGAATTACAAGTTTTATAACTATTTCATCTTAGTTATACTTTCAGCACATTTGATTACAATGGAAGAAATTGATAGTATTGTTTTTCTGAGTATGTTAAACTCTTCTGTATATGTTATGAATGTTCCCTTAAATAAATGACTGTCATAAAATAACAACAATATTATGTAGTTTTACAATTTTATTGTAAAATTGATCTATAAAATATTATCAAAACCTTTTCTTGCTTTTTCATGTTTTTGATAAATATTTCCTGAATATTAAAAAAAATAACATTCCATTCCCCATTGAATAACGAGTAGTTTTATTTATCATATTTATCACATTTATAACAAAGTTCTAATTCACAAAGTAGGGGTGACAGTGGACAACCCTGACGAACCGACCGAGACAGCACAAAATTGCCCGACAGCTTCCCATTCACCTGTACCACAGCACTGGGGGAGCAATACAGCAGGCTAATCCAGCGTCAGAAGCCAGGTTTGAATCCAGCGGCCTACAGGACAGCAGCAAGGTAGCAATAGTCAACCCTATCAAATGACTTGGACTGATCTAAATTGATCAACACGGCCTCTTCATGGCCTTTTTTACCCTCTATGATCATGCGGATCAGATGCAGGTTGCTCTGAATTGTTTGGCCCTTCGTAGTGCAAGTCTGCTCCAGACCAAACAGAAACTCAGCAATTGATTGCAAATGCTCCTGCAGGATTTTGGCCAAAATCTTTAACTCTGTTTAGCAGAGTTATGGGCGTATAGTCATCTAAATCCTGCATAACACCCTTGCCCTTCTTCAACAGTGTGATCACACCCCTGGTGAACTGGTCACTATGTCATCAGAAGAGTTCACTACATAAAATTGGGTCACTATGTCATCAGAAGAGTTCACTACATAAAATTGGGTCACTACGTCATCAGAAGATTCTGTTGCGTAGTGATGAGCTTAGTTTATTTTTTCTTATTTCAAAGGATTTAGAAATGGGGATTGAATTTTTTAAGGCAGATTTTGTTCAGTAATTGTAGATGTTTGTTGGTTTTTTTTTTTTTCAGAAAAATATTTTTGAATTATATTTTTCAAAGAAGATTTTTATTAAATACCAGATTAACGTCTCACTGTGAATTTAACTTATTTTATTTTTTTTTCTGAATTATGACATGTATATTGATGAAATTAGTAATGGATGGGATATATGTGTGTATGGTACAATGGTTATCAATATGGATAACTGTATCTGCAGGTCAAGTTTACATTCTGTTGACAGCTGCTGTGTTGAAAATATGATTATTTATCTTGTTAATATTATCCACCAATTTGTTTTGACATGTGTCATCATAATGGTTGTTATTATCACAATATTTCAGCTGATCTATGCTCCAACCTTCTTCAGGTACATTTTTTTTAAATCAATTTACATCCAAGCAAGGTGATAATGCCACTAGAATGCAAGGGGTTATGGGGAGTGAAAGAGAATGAGAAGATTTCAATGGGGAGGAGAAAGCATAATAAAAGAACAGGGTTCAGGAAGACAGATGATAGCAGTTGGCACTACATTTAAATTTTTGAAGATTCATAAGGAAGCAAAAAAAAAAATTGGAATGCAGTTCCACAGGTGAGAAGTGTGAGAAAAGAAACTATTAGAATAGAACATATGGTTACATCTAGCTAGTTCAACACTAAAATGGTGAGATCTAATTGCCAGTGTCATAACACATTTAAATTCATGAATGCACCAAGAAGCAACAAATATTTGTAGAAGTGACAGAAGGAGGCTATGTCATATTGGTAAGCAAGTGGCTGAAACTGAGGTGCCAGGTCAGGATTGATTATATTACAGACCCTTAAGAATTTCAAACAAAACCCTTTATTCAATCCATGAATATAGATCAATTAATTCACTTACCAAATGAATTTTTCTTCTAGGTCATATATCCTAAAGGACAATCTACACCCATGAATTGAATAAAGGCATTCATTTGAAATTTTCAGAAAGTTACCATTACTACCTGAGACCAAGTGTTGTAGTAACCCACCTCAGTAGAATGAACTTTCCTCCTTTCATATACTTTGTTTGTGGGATTGCAGTGTTAACCTACCGCTCAGACGTACACTTCTATCTGCAACACTCTTGCTTTGTATATATTTGTTTATTTCAATACACTTGTCAACCTACCTTCATCTTCAGTGTCTTTCTTTTCTGGCCCCTAAACAGGCAACAACACCAAGATGAAAATATGAGTCTGAACAAATTATGAAAGTATTTTCTCTAAATACTTTCATGGTAATTGTTCTGATAAACTTCTCTCTATGGTACCTAAACTTTATGAATTTAAGTGCAGTACTAGGTTGGCAGCAAGGTCTCATCATTTTATAGTTGAAATGGCTAGATATAACCATAAGTTCTATGCTAGTAGTGTCTTCTATTGCACCTTTTGCTTGTGGAACTCCCTGTTACAAATTCATGACGGTCGTCTTCGAGTATAGAATCCAGAGGTTAGCAGTGAATATTTCGGAGACAGTAGGAAAGCGTAGTTCAGGTTCACAGTGGATATCGCAGCAAAGTAGCAAAGCGTAGTTCTTCCTCATTCATCTTCGCCTGACAAGTTGGCACTGGTCATTCTGGTAGGGTAAACAAAAATGGCCGCCTTTATACACGACGGATACAATGTTCTGTGGCTTCTGATTGGTCAACCTTCTATTGGTAGACTATAAAGTGAGTCAGGGCATTTTGATTGGCTCACTAGTTACATATATACAAAAAACTGTAACACTCTCCTCCAGTTTCTTGTTTCTCAGTCAACTCTGGTCTTCAAAAATTTAAATGCAATATCAATATTATCTTCAGTCTTCTTAATTCCTGTTGTTGTATTGTACTCTCTCCCTAACACTAATCTTTTTCTCATATTCTCTAACACACAGTAACTCCTTGCATCTTAGTGACTTTATTGCCTTGCTTGGGGGTGAAATGATTAAAAAAATAGTATATAATAATGCTAATTTCTTATCTCAAAATCTCAAGCAAACATTGAATTTTATTATTACATTGTAAAAAGGATTTATCCAAATACAGAGAAAGCTGTTTATTATAATCAGTGTTAACTCGTGTTAGAATTTATGAGAAATGGTATCTTCATTATTAATTCAGATAATGCTATTGAATGTTTATTGTTATCAAAATCAATCCATCCTAACCACTTAAGATGAATTAAGGAATTTCAAATCAATAATTTTCATTTTCATTTTTTCATAATGTCTAGTTGTTTCTAACAATGAATTTAATAACAGTACAAGGAATATAAATTGTCCTAATTTCAATATTCTTTGCTTGGATTAGTTTTCATATATACGAAAAGGAAATAAAGAATGGGCAAATATTTTTTACTGTATCATCTTTTTTTTTTCTTTATATAGAGAATTTTAATGTATCTCAAATTTTGTATTTTCCATCCCTACCTGCTTTTTAACCTTTCACTTATGGAATTTAAAGTTGCATATTGGTGTATTGTAGGTCTGTGCATGTTGACATATAAACACTTAATATAGAAGCAAAAATAACTTTGCTTTCTACTATGGATTGTTTATTCTTTTTTTATAGAAACCATTTTTGTGATGTATTATGTGTTGTCT